>JAFIRS010008664.1:0-15340 GCA_018342105.1 Gonioctena quinquepunctata | reverse complement strand
AAACTCTAAAATAAAAAACAGAATATTAAATGCAGAATAATCAAAAAAATAGAATGCTATTTTCTTCGTCCATTAGGTGTTTCCTTTATTCTAGAAGATGACAGATGCCTTTATTTGGCCCTTCTCAGCCAAGCTTAGATGGCTTCTTCAGTAGCTTTTTCATTTTCCGTCGAATCACTGAGGTCAGCTGCTTCTGAAATGATATGTATATATTCACGGGTATAATTGATGTTGAAATCTACAAAAAAATACTGAGGAATATTATGCTTTCTTTTGAATTAGAATACTGATGATGATAATTTATACCACTGCCATAGTTTTTCTCTCTCTTTATTGGTATACTATTTATATATTTATTGGTATACTATGATATATATATATATATATATATATATATATATATATATATATTGTTATGTTATGTTATGCCAGTTATAAGTTTTAAAAAGAAAAAAACCATAAAAAGAATAATTAATAAAAAGTTATTAGTTTCAAGAGATTGCTTTTACATAATTTTGGAAGTACTATTTATTTGTAGGCCTATGTATAATATGGATAGATAAAAATGTCAAAATACTATAACACAATTAATTTCATACACTGTCATAATGATTATAACCCATAATTGGTAAAAAGACAACAAAAAGTCTAGTTTTACAAAATTTTCATGAATAAAAAGTGATCAACACATTTATAAATTTGAAACATACAGTATATGAAATTGTACCTAACTAAAAGTAGCCAATGGTAGAACAGCAAACTTCTTGATGAGATTAGCCTATCAGGAATAGATGGTCATATGGAAAATTGAAAATTGTGAGAGAATAACAACGGGGTGGTGTCATAAGCAATTATTATTGAAATATGTAAATAGTAATAAGTATGGAAAAATAGTTGTATATATAAATTATATAAGATGAACCCAAACAGTGAAATGTGACAATTTGGTGCGCGAATTCAAAAATTCAAATGAAAAAAGAGGAAGGAAAATTCGTATCTAGGTGACAAAAAACAAAGCCAAAAAGAGATCGAAAAATAAATTAAAAAGGAAGCATGAAACATTTTTGGGAGAAAGAAAAACGAAATAATTCCAACATTTGAAGAACAAAACCAATATTACCTCAATGATACAACATATCCAAGTATCCAAAGCTGATTTCTGCATCTGTATGGTTCCTGATTTATGGTATTGGAGTTCCTGATAGAGCTTGGAGTGAGAAGGGATCCAGTTTCAGGGCATATCTTGAACACCGACATTTCCAGCAGGTATAAAAACTTTAATAGTGCACATCCGGTCCATGAACAATATCACAAATAACGTATCTCACATCTGAAGAACTTAATTTCACTTTATTTTGCACCATAACAGAAAACTTCACTCTCAAGGAAAAAGTGAGGTTGTGTCTATCTATCCATGATTTGATTTTATGACTATCCGTGAATATTTGTAGATTCACATTAGTATAAGTTATTTCTCGTAGGCCAGGTAAAATTAAGTCTTCCTGAATAAAGGAAATAATTGCTTTTTGAGACTTTGTTGTTTGTTTTCTTCCAATGATCAACAAACATACATATGACCATTGAATAAATTGAGTTATGACATATCAAGTGGTGGCTAAATTGCCTTGAACCGGCTATCTGAGATAAGAGGTGTACCAACTGTGCTAGCTGTGGTAAGAAAAATGATAACAATTGGCAGCAACGTGACGAGAGAACAGTGACGTAGCTAGCAATTATTATTACATCATTGCAATATTATACATGGTGAAAATACTTATCCATATCATATCAATCTGGCTCACAAAGAATAGCAAAAATTATTAGCAATCTTATTATATAAAAACAATTCATATTTACAATTTATCATTACATAACAATTTGGCGCCGCAACGTAGTGGCAAGTAAAGGCAATATCATTTCATAATATTTATCAGGGCGGAAAAAGGCAAAAAAGGCAAGTAAGGGAAATATAATATTTCTTAATATTTATCGCAACGTAGTGGCAAGTAAGGGCAATATATCGTTTCAAGGCAAAGTAAGGGCAATATATTATTTCTTAATAACACTGGGTGAACATTATCAATTGGCATTTAAACGTGTAGGGCTAGATATTGGTGAATAAAATGAATTTAAGAGATGGTAAGAAAGTTGGCTTGGAAGAAGGTGCAGAAGGTAGAGAAAGGGGTGATCAGGAACAAGGATAGAGTAGTAATGTGGGAGGGAGTGAAATAAAAAGTGAGAATATACAAATGGACAGTAAATTGGATAAAATGATGGCTTTCATAGAAAGTATGGAAAAAAGAATGAATGAAAAGTCAGAAAAAAATATGGCAGGTATGGAAGGTAGAATGAAAATATAGCAAGTGTGAAAAATGATATAAAAGAAAACTCAGAAAAAACAGAGAAAATGAATGAAAATATGGCGAGTATGAATGAAATAAAAAGACTTGAAATAAAACACAGCGATTATGGAAGAAAGATTAAGAGAAAATGTGAAAGAAAATATAAATAGATATAAAAGAAAATATGGAAAGAATAGAAAACAAAAATACAAACTCAATCTAATCAAAATAAAGAAGAATTTTTAGGAATGCACAAACAATTAGAGACAAAAATAGGACAAAAAAATGAGGAATTTTATGTGGCAATAACACAAGAAGTATCCAATATCAATAATCATGTAGAAAGGCAGGATGAGCAAATAAAAGATATGAAATTAGATATTAATAGTAAACAAGAAAGAGTAAAAAATGAAATAAATACTCTTGAGAAAAAAGTAGAAAAACAACATTAAGATACTAATTTAAAAATAATAAATGTAGAGAGTGAAATAACTAGAAATGTAGAAGAAAAGATAAAATTATTAGAATCAAGAAGTAAAAACACAGATAGAATAATACGAAGTATGGAAAAAATGCAAGAGAGTTTCAAAGAAGGTACGGAAGGAATATGTAAACCATTAGAAACAAGTAGTGAGAAAAATAAAATTCAGGGAGTAGTTATACAAAAAACAGATGATAGGAATAGTTTATTAGAAAAAGGTGATAAACAAATACAAAATATAAAAATGAATCTTGATCACAAAAATAATGAGTTTATGGATAAAATAAACATGAATAATAAAAATTTTAAAATGCAAAAGGGTAAAATAAATAAAGTAAAAATAATGAAAATATATGACATAATAATGGCTAAGATAAATTTTGAATTGCAAAAAGAGAACGAAAATGATAAAATAATTATAATGAAAATAAATGATATGAACGTGGCTAACAAAAATTTTGAGTTCAAAAAAGGAAACATAAATAAAAAAAAAAATAAAATAAAAAAAAAAGTTGAAAAAATGAAAAAAAACAAAAAAATAGAATTATGAAAAAGAAAATAGTTGAAAAAATTAATATGAAATTTCTATTGAAAATTTGTGAAATAAAATATAGGCTTGCAGTTAAAAACAAGCAAGATTCCATAGAAGAAGAGACAAAAAAAATTGATAGGCAAGTTAAGGAAAAAAGGAAAAAAGTTAAAAAAATAGTTTGATAGATAGTTATGATTTCAGAAACATTTGAATAAAAGAAAATAAAATGAAAAACAAACGTAAAGAAAAAAATACATCAATGAGAGAAAATATTAGAGGAAACAAAACAACGCATAAATATTTCAAGGAAGAAAACAATAATATTGAATAACTATAAAAATACTGAAAAACAGAAAAGTTGATAAAATTATTGGTACAGGTTAGTTAGATGAAGTAAAGTGAAAAACAATATTGAAAATGTTTACAAATATAAAACAATATAGATTATGAAGAAGGAAAAATATAGAAATGGATAATAAATAATGAGAATTTTGAAGAAAAATTAAAAGAAATAATGATAAAAAAATTTGTGTATAAAATGAATGTATGAGAGAAATGAAAGTGGAAATGATAATAATAATAATACTAAAGAAGTATATTATAAGAAATATGATGATGATGATAAAGGTATAATGATAAATACAATGAAGGTATATTAATAAATAATATGAAGGTATATTAATGAATTATAAATGAATATAATATGTTAATTATGTGTGAATAATGAAAAAGCGAAAGAGTATGTACACAAAATAAAAGTAAATAAAATGAGAGATTCAAATTAATAAAATATCCAATTCAATATGAATATAAAGAAGAACTGAAGGAAGAGATAGGAAAAATAATAAAACAGCATAATTGAAAGCAGTACCAGTAATTGTAAAATCAAATGAATATTAAAAAAATTATATATCAGTATAAAGATAATCATAAAATATAAAATGTCATATATGAAGATATCTTGAAAAGTTTTCTCCCTTGATCCGAAAAGAAGTCCAAGTCAAGTTTTTCTGGAACCGAATAACTTAGTATTAGTTGTCGTTGTAGAACTTGTTTTTCGGGAAATCCAGCAAAGTAGTTTTCTGAAAGTAGAAAAATAGTATTAGTCAAAGTAAAGTTAATAAATATAAATAGAAATTGATATTAAAAATTTTCTAACTAGTAGAAAATTATTGAATATAAATTTAGGAATGTTGTTATGTTATGTTATGCCAGTTATAAGTTTCAAAAAGAAAAAAACCATAAAATGAATAATTAATAAAAAGTTATTAGTTTCAAGAGATTGTTTTTACATAATTTTGGAAGTTCTATTTATTTGTAGGCCTATGTATAATATGGATAGATGAAAATGTCAAAATACTATAACACAAACAATTTCAAACACTGTCATAATGATAATAACCCATAATTGGTAAAAAGACAACAAAAAGTCTAGTTTTACAAAATTTTCATGAATAAAAAGTGATCAACACATTTATAAATTTGAAACATACAGTATATGAAATTGTACCTAACTAAAAGTAGCCAATGGTAGAACAGCAAACTTCTTGATGAGATTAGCCAATCAGGGAATAGATGGTCATATGGAAAATTGGAAATTGTGAGAGAATAACAACGGGGTGGTGTCATAAGCAATTATTATTGAAATATGTAAATAGTAATAAGTATGGAAAAATAGTTGTATATATAAATTATATAAGATGAACCCAAACAGTAAAATGTGACAATTTGGTGCGCGAATTCAAAAATTCAAATGAAAAAAGAGGAAGGAAAATTCGTATCTAGGTGACAAAAAACAAAGCCAAAAAGAGATCAAAAAATAAATTAAAAAGGAAGCACGCAACATGTTTGGGAGAAAGAAAAACGAAATAATTCCAACATTTGAAGAACAAAACCAATATTACCTTAATGATACAACATATCCAAGTATCCAGCTGATTTCTGCATCTGTATGGTTCCTGATTTATGATATTGGAGTTCCTGATAGAGCTTGGAGTGAGAAGGGATCCAGTTTCAGGGCATATATTGAACACCGACATTTCCAGCAGGTATAAAAACTTTAATAGTGCACATCTGGTCCATGAACAATATCACAAATAACGTATCTCACATCTGAAGAACTTAATTTCACTTTATTTTGCACCATAACAGAAAACTTCACTCTCAAGGAAAAAGTGAGGTTGTGTCTATCTATCCATGATTTGATTTTATGACTATCCGTGAATATTTGTAGATTCACATTAGTATAAGTTATTTCTCGTAGGCCAGGTAAAATTAAGTCTTCCTGAATAAAGGAAATGATTGCTTTTTGAGACTTTGTTGTTTGTTTTCTTCCAATGATCAACAAACATACATATGACCATTGAATAAATTGAGTTATGACATATCAAGTAGTGGCTAAATTGCCTTGAACCGGCTATCTGAGATAAGAGGTGTACCAACTGTGCTAGCTGTGGTAAGAAAAATGATAACAATTGGCAGCAACGTGACGAGAGAACAGTGAAGTAGCTAGCAATTATTATTACATCATTGCAATATTATACAGGGTGAAAATACTTATCCATATCATATCAATCTGGCTCACAAAGAATAGCAAAAATTATTAGCAATCTTATTATATAAAAACAATTCATATTTACAATTTATCATTACATAATAATTTATATATATGTATATATATATATATATATATATATATATATATATATAAGCATTTTTAAATAAACTTTTCTTGGAAATTTTGCATTCTCACTGAACTAGCAGTCTGTTATGAGGCAATACAAATTATCAACAAATAAATTGAATTATTTGAATGGGCTTTTCACCTAGTGATAATTCAGCCAGTTTTAGTTGCCCAGTTTATTTCTTATTCTCCATACCAGCTATATTTGGAGGCAAACATATTAGTGAGCATGGAAGAAAGGCATCGTTCCACAAAGTCATTTTTGTGATTTCATTAAGGTACATAAAAAAATATTTCTAGAAAAAGGAATAGAAAAACATACAACTTACCTACAGCAGCTTTGAATTTCGATCCAGTTCCCAAATATTCTTCCGACAAATTCATTTTTTCAGTGCAATCAATAGGAGAATGTTCGAATCTACTGATGAATCATCTTCATCACATGTCCACTGTTGTAGGCATTCACACCATTTTTAATCTGGGCACTGTGACATTTGAAAAACTTGTGTATTGTGGCAAATGTAACGACGTGCTTTTCAGCATTTCTGAAAATATCGAAACTCAAACAGCAAACATTGGAAATAATGGATGTTTATAGGTTATGTTCTTTTCAATTGATATTTACCTGTATTCGGCCAATATATAATTCCCTTTGGAAACAATCAATTGCTACAGATGAAAACCATTATGTCCAGGCCAACAGGGTATCGAAAACGGATGAAGATAGAAAAAAAACACGACTTTTGTTTGGATTCAGTGCTATGACTATGACCTTCCTCAACAAAATGAAATGACAAACGTCGCCAGTAATTATGCTTATAGTATGGCCAGACTGTCGCAGACACATGTATATCTGTTCTGTGGTCGCAGAGGGTCCCCGCGACAACGTATTTTTGAAAAGGTACAATTTGTGTATCTACGAGAATGTTTAAATTCATTTATGATTGCTTTGGATATCTCATCGCCATCCCTAGGATATCTTCTGAAGGATATCTATTTCAAATCCGTCGATGGATATCCATTTCAAATCAAGTGGAAAAACGAAACATGAGATTTTTCCAAAAAAATTAATCCATATGTACGAGCATGAAAGAAACTCAGAAATTGACACAATAAAAATCAATCTTGCAATTTAAACTTATCCATATTTGCTCCGGATATCTTATGGCCATATATGATATCTTCTGAAGGATATCCATTTCAAATCCGTCGACGGATATCTTATGGATGTCCATTTCAAATCCAGGGATATCCCGACCAGAATTGGACATGAAATGGATATCCATAGGATATCCTGTGTTATCTGGGCGGCCGCCTCAGTGTATATCACATAGTCGCTATCACCGAAACCTGGATTCAAACCCAACATCTCCAATGGCGAACTATTTGATAGCAACTATCAAGTATTCTGCAGCGATCGCAATCTCGAAGCATATGCAGTGACCCGCGGGGCCGGTGTGCTTCTCGGCGTAAGAATCGACTGTGCAGCAGCAGAAATCAACCTAACTCAACACCGAGCAAACTTAGCAGCATCGATGTTGTAGGCTGCAAGTGATTTCCCAACTTCAAGTTCCTATATTTCGTAAACGAATCGATAGAATTGATTCATTTTTGTTGTTTGATATTAAAAAGGAAAATACCTTTCAAATGAGGTATCACTTGCCATATGTTGCTATTTAAAAATTTAGGGGTGGCGGTCACAACTCCGAGGGATGGAATGTATTTTTGGGTGAATTTTATCGCGAACGATGTCCCCCTCGAAAATGTAGTTGACGCGTCCGAGCGTTTTTATATAATTCGGTTCTGCCGAACTACAGAGCCGCTGTTTCGTTTTCAATGGCCCACTTTGTATATATTCACTACCTATATTCCTCCCAACACTATCCATCAACAGATACAAAACCTATTAGATTTACTCGAAACCCTAGAATATTTGTACGACAACATATTAATATTAGGAGATTTCAACTTACCAAATTTCATAAACATAGATGATATAACCATTGCAAACAACCCTAATCTGATCAGTGTTCAACAATTCATGAAATATTTCGATCTAAAACAACACAACTCGATAACAAATAGCTCAGGACGTCTACTTGACTTAGTATTTTCAAATACGGAATGTCAAGTTTCTCGAAACGAAGCTCCGTTTGTTGTAGAGGACACATATCATCCACCATTGATTGTAACTTTGGCATTATGCAAACCCTTCAAAAATTATCGCCGAGCAAACTTTCCACTACTTTATTCTCATCTATGTAACATTGTCTGAACGTTCTTAGAATCATATTCAGACCCAAATCTCGCCCTACGAAATTTCTATGCCATTTTCTATTCATTATTCGATTTATATGTACCCACCAAACTTAACTTCAATCGAAAATACCCACCTTGATTTACAAAAAACATTATTAATCAAATAAAACAAACAAAAAAAGTATTCGGAAGACTAAAGAAACCAAATTCAGAAGAGGACCGACAACTATTAAAAAAATTGAGAAAAAACATAATAACCGAAATAAATTCCGCTTACAAACAATACATTCAAAACTCAGAGAACTCAATCAATATAGACCCATCAACCTTTTGGTAGTTCGTACTTAGTAAAAAGGGCACCTCTAGAATCCCTGGAATTCTGTACTACAATGACATCGAACTCAGCACTCCACAAACAATAGTAAATGGGAGATAAGTGCCATGTGAAGTGGAATGAATAGAAAAAATCGAATTTAAACGGTTTTCTTCACATAAAGGATTCAATATAAAATTGAACCAGAGAAAGGTAGATCTCAGGTGAAAAACAACTACTTTCCTGGCAAATACCACGCAGAACGTTGAATGATATTCACCTGAAAATCCATGCACACTTTCATATAATATCAATGGACATTGAATGCAAATGTTTCTTTCTGATAAGCTCGATTATGTTTAATTTATGTCGTGTTCACCTAACAATCCGCATACCGGTTTCAGGCTTCTTGGCCCTCATCAGTACGGAGTAGTCAACCAGCCAAAGGTCCAAAGAACTCTGGCTGAAGTGAGACACAACGTAAACAAACCATCATCGATCTTGTAACACCTATAGGTACGCCGGAAAAGATAAACTTTAACTGGCGGTACCTAGTGACAGAAAGAAACGATTCGAAAATCTCCCACCTCGATAGGTTTCTAAATAAAGATTCCTTCTCAGTAGGAGTGGCAAGCCCGTCTAGGATATAGTGAGAGATAAGTGCCATGTGAAGTGGAATGAATAGAAAAATCGAATTTAAACGGTTTTCTTCACATAAAGGATTCAATATAAAATTGAACCAGAGAAAGGTAGATCTCAGGTGAAAAACAACTACTTTCCTGGCAAATACCACGCAGAACGTTGAATGATATTCACCTGAAAATCCATGCATACTTCCATATAATATCAATGGACATTGAATGCAAATGTTTCTTTCTGATAAGCTCGATTATGTTTAATTTATGTCGTGTTCACCTAACAATCCGCATACCGGTTTCAGGCTTCTTGGCCCTCATCAGTACGGAGTAGTCAACCAGCCAAAGGTCCAAAGAACTCTGGCTGAAGTGAGACACAACGTAAACAAACCATCATCGATCTTGTAACACCTATAGGTACGCCGGAAAAGATAAACTTTAACTGGCGGTACCTAGTGACAGAAAGAAACACTCCGAAAATCTCCCACCTCGATAGGTTTCTAAATAAAAGATTCCTTCTCAGTAGGAGTGGCAAGCCCGTCTAGGATATAGTGAGAGATAAGTGCCATGTGAAGTGGAATGAATAGAAAAATCGAATTTAAACGGTTTTCTTCACATAAAGGATTCAATATAAAATTGAACCAGAGAAAGGTAGATCTCAGGTGAAAACAACCGTCTAGGATATAGTGAGAGATAAGTGCCATGTGAAGTTGTATATGAAATACCACGCAGAACGTTGAATGATATTCACCTGAAAATCCATGCATACTTCCATATAATATCAATGGACATTGAATGCAAATGTTTCTTTCTGATAAGCTCGATTATGTTTAATTTATGTCGTGTTCACCTAACAATCCGCATACCGGTTTCAGGCTTCTTGGCCCTCATCATCATCATTGTCACTAGGTACCGCCAGTTAAAGTTTATCTTTTCCGGCGTACCTATAGGTGTTACAAGATCGATGATGGTTTGTTTACGTTGTGTCTCACTTCAGCCAGAGTTCTTTGGACCTTTGGCTGGTTGACTACTCCGTACTGATGAGGGCCGAGAAGCCTGAAACCGGTATGCGGATTGTTAGGTGAACACGACATAAATTAAACATAATCGAGCTTATCAGAAAGAAACATTTGCATTCAATCCATTGATATTATATGGAAGTATGCATGGATTTTCAGGTGAATATCATTCAACGTTCTGCGTGGTATCTGCCAGGAAAGTAGTTGTTTTTCACCTGAGATCTACCTTTCTCTGGTTCAATTTTATATTGAATCCGTTATGTGAAGAAAACCGTTTAAATTCGATTTTTTCTATTCAATAGTAAATGGGTTTGCAGACTTTTTTTAAAGTGTATACACACCACCAACTAACAATTACACCTCCGATGAATCTTCGACAAACAATCCTCTAATATCTCTTAAAACGTTCAACGAAAACGAAGTACTAACGGCACTAAAGAGACTAAAGCCAAAATAAACAAGTGGTAGTGATATAATTCCGAGCTATTTGGTTAGGGACTGTGCTTATGTATTTTCTAAGCCACTCCGACTTTCAAACTTTCACTAAAATCAAACTGTTTTCCTGATGCATGGATATGATCTATCATTTGCCCAATTTTCAAATCAGGACCTATAAACAATATAACCAACTATAGACCGATATCACTAATACCCAACTTTGCGAAGGCCTTCGAAATAGATATATATATAGTCAAATATTTACCCCTGTTAAAAACATCATATTGTTGGGGGTCGATATGGCTCTTCAGCCTCTCCGTACCTCGACCTATGAGGTCTTTTGTACAATACCTTTAATCTATTCGAGATCCGGGATTCCAAGACTCCCTGCGAAGTTTATAAGTTTCCTGGGAGCTAAGTTCCTAATGTGTGAGGGCGTTAATGACATTCCTTCGAAGCAGGCGGGAATCCACCGTTGTGGGCACGGTGGGCATGCCCACAACCCTAATTGCGGTCGATAGGCTGATGTTATATCCATTGCTTTAATAAAATAAAATAAAAACAATGTACCGTGCGTGATTCGGAACGCAGCGCAACACTTACACAGATTGTCAGCGAGCATATTGGTACATTTTCATGTTTCAGTTCAGTCGATGTCGATGCAACCCAACGATTATGCACAATGGAAAGGATGGCTTATTTCCTTCTTCGTACATTAGTCAAATTTCATGGGCCATCGTGTGTAGGGCGTAGTGGCGGCGGATATGGCTTATGGCGCGATGGGTTGGTCTAGAATGGCCTAGGTGTCGGTTTTTCGTCCGCATATCAAAGGAGATGGCGATAAAGGCAGATAAAGATAAAATCGACGAACTTGCCTATCCTTTCATTGTGTATATTCATTGGGCTTTTGGTTGTTTTTTTTTTTCGGATGCGTTTTGATTTAATTGTTTATGATTGTTTCACAGGGTGATGGGGCTGTTGATTGTTTATGATTGTTTCACACGATGATGGAGCTGTTAGTGAGGAGAAAAAGGATGGTGGTGCTGGTGAATCTGAGCGGAGTCATACTGTTCCAACGCGAAAGACTAACACATATAAAAAAAAAACTAGAGTTGAGGTTGAGCGTGGGGCATTGAGTACCTACTCGAAGGGAAATTGAGAGCCCTCGTGCTCAAATGAATGTTGATTTAGATATTGCTAGTTTAGTCTAGATGTGATATTGTAATTGTGCAAACAACCACACCTTTACTTTTGTAATTTTCGTGAGCAAACAGACTAACATTCTACAGGTTTATTAATTTTCTAGTGTTCGCCTCGCAGCTTTGCACGCGTGGACCTATACAAGGTCTTGCCCGGGGCGTCATACATTTTTCGAAAGTCTCCTTTGTAGGAATGTGATGTATCGATCATCAGCGAGTCCGTAGTCCGACTCGCACTTGGCCGATTTTTTGGTGGCCGTGACCAAAACCTTTTTTGAGGGCTGGATCCGCGCCTGCTTCGAAGAACTTCTGATCTATACATTTTGAAATGATACCTCAAAGGGCAATGTCCAGTGACCAGTCCCGTTACCGGTTTCAAGTCTTTCTTGTCGAACTCGAGAATGGAAACAGCACTGTTTTACAAGGATTTATTTTCAGTTTATTGTGAACCAGCTCCTGATTATGTTTAGGGCTGTCTGCATGCGATTGGATATCATCCCGTCATGTTTGTCCCTGAAAGTAACTACCAGGTCATCGGCGTAACCTTGAGTCGTAATTCCAGATTCATTTAGCTTTACTATCAGATTATCCACGTTTAATGACAACAGTAAAGGCGATAGAACCCCGCCTAGGGGACCGTTTCCTCTCCGAAAGCAGCTACACTGATTCTAATTTTCAGCATTGCATGTACCCATCTGATCAGTGATGTGTTTATATTCCTTTCCTCTAGTAATCTGATGATGGAGTCATGTGAGATGTTCTCGGAGGCACCCTGTAAATCTATGAATGCATTTCTTGGTGAAAAACACTCACCTCGTACGTTTGTGTCCATGCGTCCCCATGTGAGATGGTGTGCGTTCGCGTCACAGTACAGAATGAAGTGCCTGTTTCTTCTTCTACACCAACTGTTGCTGCTGAAGATTATTGATTATCCATTCGAGTTTAACTTTAATCATTTTGTATATGAAAAACATAAAACTTGTCCAGTTTGACAAGAATTGTCAATAATGAATATATAATTCAAACTGGAATTTGTCAGTTCCTAAAAAATTACAATGTATATAGAAAAACTGGTTTTCTAATACAAAATATAACTACTGTAAGCATTGGAGCTTACGTTTGGTCCTTTGAGCACAATTGAATGGTCCTTGGAGTGATGTCCCTTCCCAGACGAAGTGAGCGACTGATGGAGAAGTGTGGAAAGAAAGCAAAAGAAAAATCACTTTCTTCAAAGAAAAGCGATAAACCTGCGATGGAAAATGGGCCAGGAACTCAACAAGGCAAGTCTATGGTAACCTCAAAGTCAAAAAGGAGTTTGCAAAGAATCGAAGAACTCAAAGCGAATCTCGAATTGAAAAGGGTAGAATTAGAATTAGAGTTGAAACAGCCAAAAATATGCAACTCAGATTCATATGCAATAGAATATGCTAGCTCTAGTAAAAATATCAATCAGGTTCAAGAGTGGGCGAATAACATACCAATAGAAAAATCCATGGTGGGTGTTGGGTCTCATAGATCTGTTTTTTCTTAGAGTTTTGAGAAAAAAGAAGCGGTGAAAATATCCGATCTATGGAAAACAATAGGTTTGAGACATTTTTGTCGTAAGTGAATAATTTTCTATATTCTCAGGAGATCCTACAGAATTGTTACGTTTCATCACTCAATTCAGGGAAACAACTTTAGTAATCGGGAAAATATATCAAGATTACAAAAATGTCTTCGAGGAAAAGCTAGAGAGAGTGTTGAAGCCTTGCTCACGTTCACGTTGGAGGTGAATGAAATAATTTCAGTTATGGAAAGACGTTTTGGGAGACCGGAAATGATTGTAAACGATTTGATCAACATAGTACCAAAAATTCCAAATGTTAGGGAAGATAAACTAAAATCAATGATAGACTTTTCAAATTATTTTCAAAATTTGTCAGTCAAGTTTGGGAAGTCAACAATATTTGATAAATCCGCAATTGTTATCCGATATGGTAGCAAAACTAACTCCAAATCTCAAAATGGAATAGGTAGAAAGGGCAAATAAAAAATCTAAATCTAATCATGATTTCCTTACAATTGTAGAGTTTTCCGATTGGTTATATGAAATTGCTGAGGAGGTTAGTTTTGTATCAACTTCAGAAGTGGACGAAAATAAAAATGAATGTCGTTACTGCAAGATGAAAAATCATAAAACCGATGAAGTTACTGCAAGATGAAAAATCGTAAAACCGATGCAAGTTCTTCAGAGATCTAGACTTGGAGAGAAGATTGGAGTGGGTAAGAAAAACAAAAATTTGTTTTTGTTGTATTTCTTCGAATCATTTGGCCAGATACTGTAAAATGAGAAAACTTCGTGATATCAATGGATGCAAATTCTTCCACCATCCTTTACTACATAATGATGAGCAAACGGGTATTGTAGTCATTTCGTAGAAGGATTTGTAGATATCGTGATTCCACTACATAAGTTGACAGGAGATCGGATCAATTGCAACAGCTACAAGACAGCCAGAAAAGGTCATCCAATACTATAGCTAGGTAATGCCTAAATCCGAAAGGAATTACTGTGTCACCAGGAAAAAAAGTTTAAGCGATTGTCAGGGCAGTAGATCACTTCCACAAATACTTAAATCGAAGGAAGTTCCTCATCATTACCGATCACGCGGCCCTGTCAGCCATCGTCAGAATACTATTGGTGACTTTCTACACCCTCCTGGTTAGAGATCCAAGGCAATGTGAGCACAGAGGGATTCCCTGGTAGTGAGAAATGAAGTACTTAAACGGGTATGGGAGCCAACTAATGGGGTTGGTTGATTTCCCAATTAGTTTTTTTTTCTGAAAGAGGGTAGGTGAAGTCTTGAAGGAAATCTACCATGGAAAATCAGAGGGACACCTAGGAGTCAATAAGACCTCAGACAAGATCGAAAAGAGGTTCTACTGGGGCCGGTGTAAAAGATGTCCAGAATGCGAAGCTGATATAGGCCCCAAAATAGTGAAATGAAGAAATACAACATAAGTGCCCCATTCGAACGGATTGCCATTGATGTAACTAGACCATTTTCTGTGACAGATGATGGTAACAAATACATCAATGTTGCCATGTACTATTTCAGCAAATGGGTAGAAGCCTATCCCATCCCAGACAAGGCCTATCCCATTCACAACAGCAAGGTTATTGGTGGACAACATGTACTCAAGATTTGGAGTACCGATGGAATTACATTCCGACCAAGCGTCAAAGTTATTCAATACCTTCGGAAGGGAACTTCGATTGCCCTGTGACATGGTCTTCGGATCTCCAGGCAGATAAACTGAGAAATAGCATCTTGAAAATTCCTGAAATAGCTCGGAAGAGATGAATATTGGCAGGCGACAAGATGAAATCTCGTTATGATTTGAAAGCTTAGTCAGGAGGATTCAAAGGAGGTGATCAGGTTTGGCTGTACAATGC
>JAFIRS010008663.1:0-15342 GCA_018342105.1 Gonioctena quinquepunctata | reverse complement strand
AAAAAGGGGAAAAAAAACCTCCGACCCTGGGATACCCTAATACCCCCGGGGTTCGGAATAACAAGTTGTCAAGGGAGACCAGTCAAATAGATCATGGGAACAATATCACCCAAGACTAGTTGAAGAAGGATGTATTCAGCTAGGGTACCTCGGGTTGCTATCTCCATACTCACCAGTTGTGAGCCCCTGAGTTATTATGTATTATTATTATTATTATTATTATTATTATTTTTGTGTATTCTGGCATCGGCAGCTAAGGCCATTAGCCTGATGGTTCAATATTTTTTTTATGTTCATATCTTCATGTATAGTTGGTTTTCTTTCAAGAATCTAATTATTTTAGTTCGGTTTTGGTATTCGTTCAAACATTCCTTCAAATTATTTGCTATTCCTATTTGTTGGCGAGATGGTTCCCCATTCAATACATTGAGTTATTAGGTGGTTGATATTCAATTGTTCTTCACATATATCACACATCGTTGGATATCTGCCGAGGAGTAGATATGAGGATGTAAGGTTAGTGTATCCAATACGTAATCTTGTTATAACAACCTGATCTCTTCTTTATTTTATGTCGATTGGAGATGGTTGTAACTGCACCCGTTGCTTGATGTGTTTCAGCCCTGTGTCAGTATCATTCCATTCCGACCTCCATAAGTCTATCATTCTCTGTTTCAGGTATTTCTTTTCATCTTCCGCTTGGATAATTGAATTGTTTACCTCCATCGCTTCTACTGCTTCCTTTATCCGCCATTTCGTTACCATGTATTCCTATGTGGCTTGGTATCCAAATAAGATTACTTCCTATTTCTTGACCTCATTCTTTGTAACGTGATTCGCATAATATTTGTGAGTGGGTCATGGGTGTATACATCTTTGAGTTTGTATAGGGAGCTGAGTGAATCTGAGCATATTGCAGCTCTTCCTATATTATGGTTCTCTATATATTTCAAGGCTGCCGAAATGGCATGCATTCCAGCCGTGTATATACTAGACCATGCGTGTAACTTCCATGAAAGGGTTTGATCCCCTACTATTATCGCACTACCTACTCCTTGTCGTGTTTTGGACCCGTCAGTGTATATGAGTGGGGGGTTACTGTGGTTTTCTAGAATAAGGTGTATTTCATTTTCTATCATTAATCTGGGAGTGCTGTTTTTATCATATTTGAGGCAGTTCAGATATATTTTCGGTGGTTCCAGAAGCCAAGGTGCAGGGGACTCAGGTTGAAAGGTGTAAACGTTCGGTATTGGTTCTTCCAACTCTGATGTAAGATGGTTTATTCTCGTAACTAATTGTCTAGATCTTCTTTGGTTGTAATTCTGATGTCCATTTTCCTCTTCAAATAAGATGTCATGTACTGGGTGAGAAGGTAATGGGTGGATTTTACTATAGTAATTTGATAACAAGTAATTTCTCCTGTATTCCAGTGGGGGAGTACCCGCTTCAGCACAAAGCGCTGCATAAGGGCTAGTTCTAAACGCTCCTACAGCTAGTCTCAAACCATTTGCTTGTACTTGATCTAGTTTTTTCAAGGTCGACTTACTGGCTGATGCATGAACTGCACTTCCGTAGTCTATTTTTGATAGGACCATGCTTTTGTAAAGTTTGATTAAAACATTTGTGTCTGAGCCCCAATTGATATTATTATTATTATTATTATTATTATCATTATTATTATTATTATTACTATTATTATTATTATTTTTTTTTGGGTTTTGGCATCGACTTCTGTAGTCATTAGCCTTCGGTTGCCAACTAATTGGCATTATATCTAATTATGCGGTAAAAAATTTGTATCCCGTATTTTTTCTGCGTGGTTCTGCCAAGTATGTATGATTATTTAGCTCATAGTCTTTTCCATAGTTCTTTTCTTTTAGGAAAGATGATCATTTTCCGTATATCCCGTGGAGCATTTCCGAAACAAGTACTCAAGTTATCTGACAAGCTCAGTTGTAAACGGGTTTGAGAGAATTTTCTGCAGTGAAGTACAAGGTGTTTAACTGTCAGGAGAGTATTCTGACAGACTTCACATCGTGGTTGTCTATCGTTTGGGAGCATGAAACTATTAGTGAGAGAGGTGTGCCCCATTCTCAAACGGGATATAGCCACTTGTTCTCTCCTTCTCACTGAAGATCCATATCTCCATTTGTGAACTGTGCGTTTAATCTCTTTGAGTTTTGAATCAGTAGTGTTCCATTGTCTTTGCCATTGTTGTGTTATCTCCATCTTTATTTCCACTTTCAACTCAGATGGCCGGACAGGAATGTTATCATATGTATCTGAGTCAGCTGCTTCCTTCGCTGCTTGATCAGCTAATTCATTTCCAGCTATCCCAATATGGCCTGGAATCCAAATCAAACAGATAGTTTTATCCTTTCGATGGAGCCAGTCGTAGAGTGATAGTATGATTTGTACTAATGGATCTTGGTTGAACCTATTATTTAGTGCCTGACATGCACTGAGGGAGTCTGTGCAGATTAGAGTTGTTGTGTAAGTGTCCATTTCAGCGAATCTTAGGACTTGCCAAATGGCATACAGCTCAGCTGTGAAGATACTTGCTATTGGAGAGAGTGTCCAGGCATAACGCTCCCCTGATGTGAAAAACGCACTTCCTACTCCATTGACTGTTTTTGAGCCGTCTGGATAGATCACTCTACTTCTATCATGGGTATGCAGTATTGTATTGAATAAGGTGAGATATATGGTTCTATTTGTATCTTCTTTTCTGTAGGTATTGCATTCTAGGTGGAATTTTGGGGCTATACTGTTCCAAGCCGGATTCTCATTTGACCCTATTGGGTAGGTAGATGGTAAGTTGATGTTGAGTTCAGATACAGTTTCCTGAAATCTTATTCCTGTAGGTCTTGTGATTGTCTGATGTCTTTCAAAAAACGTATTACTTTCACTGGGAAAAAATAATTCATGATTTGGGTTGGTCTGCTGACAGCGAATATTTACATCATAATTTAGCAATAGCCTTCTTCTTCTGAATTCGAGGGGTGGGATGCCTGCTTCACAACAGAGCGAGGATAGTGGGCTGGTTCGAAACCCACCAATAGCGAGCCTGTTCCTTGAATCGAGTCTAGTTGTTTTAGGTGAGACTTCCTCGCTGCACCGTAAACAACACAACCATAATCTATTATGGAAAGAATGAGCGTATTGTACATCTTGAGTAGTATTTCCCTATCCATTCCCCAAGAAATATTTGAGACTGCTTTCATTATATTCATGGTTTATTCACATTTTGTTGCCAACATATCAATGTGTTCTTTCCAATGAAGTTTTTGGTCTAGAGTGACACCTAGGAATTTGAAATATGGTACAACTTCCAAAATATTACCATAAAGTGTCAATGATGGTTCGTTATGCGGTTTCCTTAGACTAATAGTAGTAGACTAATAGTAATAATAATGATGAAGTCTCCTAGAGTAAAACACTCCGGAAGCAAAATACCTCTCCATTCGGATTTCCGGGCGAGAGGTACTCGAGGGGACTCAACGTTGAAGATTAATTTTTGCAACATCCGCGGACTCAACAAGGACATCAATGACGTCCACCATCACCTACAGACGAAAAAACCGGATATTCTGGCTCTAACAGAAACACAAGTAAACTCGTCCACCAACAAGGTCCATATGCTTTGTCCTGGTTCAAAGGTGGAGTCTGCCTTTACGCTAAGGCTAACCTTTCATGCCAGCGTGAAGAGAGTTTGGAACCGAAAGACTTTGATGTGATGTGGTTCAAGCTATCTGATACCAAACTGACTAAGTTCCTCTGCTGCCTTTACCTATCACCTAATGAACCTTCATATAACGATCTCTTTGAGTTTTTATCACTCAAACTGGACTACATTCGGGAGAACCATCCAACAGCTGAAACCATAATCATGGGAGACTTTAATATACATAACGCTGCCTGGCTCAAATTCTCTAACAAAACAGATGATGCGGGTCGTCAAGCCGAGGCCTTCGCCATCACTCATGGTCTAGAACAACTGGTCGAGCTACCAACCCGCATCCCTGATGTCAACAACCAGTCTGCCAATACACTAGATCTTTTCCTCACCACCAATCCTGACCCGTATAGAATAGAAGTTTGTGCCCCACTTGGAAACTCTGATCACACCCTCATCTCCACAACATGCTCTTTCCATATACCATCGAGCTGCACAATACCACCCCGTCTCATGTGGCATTACAATTCGGCCGACTGGGAAGGTCTTCGTATGTTTTTCTCAGCGTTTCCATGGAAGAGAGTTTGTTTCTCTTCAGTAGATCCAACACGATGTGCTGAGACAATTTCTAAAATCATCATGTTGGGGATGCAAACTAACATACTGAATACCGAAAGAAGAACATCATCCGATAAGACCTGGTTTAACAGAAACTGCTGCTCTAGAGCTGTGGCTTTCAAACAGGCAGCATACCATCGATGGCTAGAAAATCCGGGCCCTGAGACCAGAGCAGCATATGTCGAGGCTAGAGGCATATGCAAAGAGACAATAGAATGCTCAAAAGATGCCCACAATGCCAAAATAAGATCAAAACTTGCTAAATGTCCAAACGGATCCCGTTCATTTTGGTCTTTCGCCAAAGCTGTGGAAAGAAACTTCACTTCCAGCTCATTTCCCCCTCTAACCAAAGAAGATGGAACACTAGCAACGACTGCCCAGGAAAAAGCCAATATCTTTGCGCACCTATTTGCTGGAAATTCCACTCTGGATTCATCGGGAGAACAACCCCCGAACATTACACCTATTGACAGTCACAAGCCCGAGATCACCTTTCGCCAACGTACTATCAGAAAGATTTTGCTTCGTCTCAACACCAACAAAGCCTGTGGATCTGACGGAATCCCGCCGATTGTTCTCAAGAAATGTGCCCCCGAACTAACACCTGTTCTTTGCAAGTTGTTCAACCACTCTTACAATTTGGGGGTATTTCCGTCCAATTGGAAAATTGCAAGAGTACAGCAAGTCCCTAAAAAAGGCAAAAAGGCCCTACCTAGCAACTACAGACCTATCGCACTGCTAATTATTATTTCAAAGGTCATGGAAAAAGCCATGAACATCGAGCTCATGAAATATCTGGAAGACTCAGGAATTGTCAACGATAGGCAATATGGCTTCCGCCATCAGAGATCAACTGGTGACCTGCTCGCTTACGTCTCACATATATGGCAGCTATCTATTGAAAAGTATGGAGAGACTTTAGCTGTGGCATTAGATATCTCCAAGGCGTTCGATCGAGTTTGGCACCAGGGACTCCTCGCCAAGCTTCCGTCTTATGGCTTGCCCCCTCAGCTGTGTTCTCTGCTTGCTAGTTTTCTCTCAAACAGGTCTCTCCATGTAGTGGTCGATGGAGTTTCATCTGACACTCTACTCATAAATGCTGGTGTTCCGCAAGGATCTATTCTCGCACCAACATTATTTCTACTTCACATCAACGACCTGTTGAAAGCAACTTCATGTCCAGTATACAGCTTTGCCGATGATAGTACCCTCCATACCTCTTTCTCTTCCAGGGCCCCTATATCAGCCCGTGAAACCAGAAATGAACGAGGAAGAAATGTTAATAATATAAATATGGACTTAGCAACAATTCTCGAGTGGGGATCTAATAACTTGGTAGAATTCAATGCAAACAAAACACAAGCATGTCTTTTCTCTAGAAAAGCCGATCTCACTGTGCCTAACATAACTTTGTCAGGAGTAACCATACCACTGAAGTCATCCATATCGATGCTTGGTATTACTATCAGCAATAACCTTTCCTGGGAAAATCACGTGAGGTCCATTGCCAAAAGTGCATCCCAAAAATTTGTTTTTTTGTTTCGTGCCAAGAGCTATTTCACCCCCACTCAGCTGCTTATGATCTATAAGGCACAGATCCGACCTGTCCTGGAATACTGTTCCCATATTTGGAGCGCGGCACGTAAACATATCCTGAGGCTATTGGATTCTGTCCAAAAAAGGGCAATTCGTCTCGTCGGTGATGCCTCGCTTACAAACTCGCTCACTTGTCTGGAACACCGTAGAAAAGTTGGCGATTTGTCTCTATTTTATAGATATTTTCATGGGCGATGCTCTTCTGAAATATCAACAATCGTTCCTGCTTTGGCAGTCTCTTCGAGACTAACCCGTCAAGTTCAGTCATCACACCCCTCCGTGGTCACTTTGGAGACCTGCAGAACATCACTTTCCAAAGACTCGTTCATCCAACGAACAGCGAGGCTTTGGAACTCATTGCCTAGGGAGGTGTTCCCCGAGGCATACAACCTCCAGAAATTTAAGAAGAACACCAACTCCTACCTTCTTTCCCTTGGTTCCCACGATGTTCTCTGAACATTACAGAATATTCCTTTTCGTGTGAACCAGAACATAAAAAAAAAAGACAGAAATGCATACATTTAGTTTTGTTTGGTGAGAAACGAAAACCGATACTATCCGCTTGATTTACAAGTGCGTCAATGTTTTCTTGTGAAATTTGTTCCATATCCTCCATGGAGTCTGAAGAGAGAAAAATAGTCAGATCATCAACATAGAGGCATTTTTCAACAGTGTCGCTTATGACTGATACAAGATTGTTCATTGCAATGACAAATAGGGTTACACTCAAGGTAGATCCTTGTGGTATTCCGTTTTCTTGAGTATATGTTTCTGATTCTTCCACTCCAATTCTAACTCCGAAACTGCGGTTTTTCAGGAATTGCTCAATGAAGATTGGTAGATTACCTTGCATTCCCCAATTATGAAGTGTTCTCAGTATTCGAAAGCGCCAAGTCATATCATAGGCTTTCTCAATGTCAAAAAAAACCAGTCTTAGGTGACTTCTTTTAGCAAAGCTATTTTGAATTGCATTCTCTGATTGACAAATTTGATCTAAAGTTGACCTATGTTTTCGAAAACCAGATTGTATAGGTGTGAGCAGATGATTGTTTTAACCGGTGTGAGCAGATGATTGTTTTCAATGTACCATTAGATTCCAACTTGCCATATTTTATTGATAATATGTGGAAGGTTCGATTTTTGATTATCAGGCAAATATCGGATGAAATCGTAAGGAATATTGTCTGGCCCGGGTGCGGACTTTTTCGGCGGGTTGAGTACTTTTGTCAGTTCTTCCATCGTGAAAGGGTTGTTGTTTATTTGGTGTGAATTTGTATGGAAATTCAAAGGTATTTCAGATATTGCTTTCACGTTCAAGAATGATTGTGTGTATGTGGAGGAGGAGGTGGTGCTTTTGAAGTATTCAGCTAAATTTTCAGCAATTTCTGGTGTATCAGTTATCAATTGATTATCTATGGAAATACAGGGGAAGGTGTTGAGAATGTCTTTCCAGTTATCATCTGATTTTATTCCATATTTCTGTATGAGGGGTATCTGTGGTAATGTTTGATATATATTCTTTCCAAGATCGATTTTTACAATTTAAAGTTATTTTTCTTGCTTTAGCTCGGAGTTCCTTGAAATTGATCATATTTTCTTATGTGGGATTTCTCTTGAATATATTGAAAGCTCGTTTTTTCTCACGAATGGCTGTAGCGATTTCTTCATTCCACCAGGGGACATTTTTATTTCCTCGATTACCACGGCTAGATGGGAAAGCTTTTCGTGCGGCTGATAAAATACCATCTGAGAACTTCAAGATCATCTCTTCGATAGTCCCATCAGGATGATGGAGTGTCTCAATTAAACTCCGATACAACGGCCAATCTGCTTTCTCTAATAGCCACCTTCTTGGTTAATCTATATTTTGATAATGATTTGCACATTCGATATTGATGGGAAAGTGGTCGGTATTATTATGATGATTCATTACACTCCATTTGAAATTAATTGCGAGTCTTGCAGAGCAGATAGAGATATCGATAGCTGAGAGGGAGTGTGATATTGAGTTCAGGAGGTACCTTGCCCGTTGTTCATAACAACTGAATCCCTATCATCTATGACCCTTTCAATGATTCTTCCTCCGGCGTCTAGTTTATGGGATCCCCAAGTTGGGTTATGGGAATTGAAGTCTCCCATGATCAGGAATGGCGATGGAAGTTGTTCTATTATATTTTCCAGAGCTGTTAGAGTCCAGTCAGTATTGGGGAGATATATATTACAAATTGTCATTTTGTATGGATAGTCAATATGAACTGCAAGCGCTTGAATATAAGTTCGTAAGGGAATTTCCGTTGCGGGGAAATTATTTCTGATGGAAATTGCAATGCCTCCATGGGCACGTGCTCCTGGTACCACATCTCTTCTGGATAATTTGAAACCCCTCAGATTGAATGAATTCTTGGGTTTCAGGTGGGTTTCTTGAAGACAAATACAGAAAGGGGATGATTCTACCATGATAGATTTGAGTTATTATTATTATTATTATCATTATTATTAATATTATTACTATTTCGTTTTAAAAACTACCAGTCAGGCCCTTACTTCCGAAGCTCCGACCCATTCGGAAGGGCGTGCTGGTTACATAAACCAATGACCTCTCCCCACACCCGTGAGGTGAGAGATCATTGGGTCCGAGAATCATGTGTCCTGAGCAGACGTAACGATCCGAGAATGACTGCCTTCTGCATGCGGCCGGCTAGAGATTCTGCCGATTTACGGCATGCCGGTATAATTTCCAGGTTTGAGAGTAGCGTTGGCATCATTCCACCAAGGGCCCCTATAATCAGAACCACCATCTTTACAGAATGGTCTGGATAGAGTCTGCGGAGCTCGAAGAGTAGATCTCGATACTTCGTCCGTTTCTCGTCCTCTTTTTGCACAATATTCGTCTCGCCCGGAGCCGAAAACTCTATGACGTATATCGTTTTCTGCTCGCGGTCGAAGAGGACTACATCAGGCTTGTTGGCTTGTATTTGCCTGAGGGTGGGGAATGAGTAGTTCCAATAAATTCGGCACTTCTCATTCTCCACAACGGACTCAATATCCCCCGGAGCGTAGGGCAGCACCGGTGTCTCATCAATACCGTACGAGTGTCGTAAATGATAATACAGCACTCGTTACGCCGCGTTATGACGATGGATATAGGCTGAGACCGCATATGCTGTACATGCTGACAGCAAGTGCATGATGGTCTCAGGTGCTCCACGGCAGGCCCTGCATCTCGTGTCAGGGACCTCTATACCCATCACGCGGCTTCGGTAGACGAGAGTGTTGAAAACACCGTCCTGGCAAGCCATGATGAATCCCTCAGTCTCCGACTTGAGTCCACCTGACCTAAGAAAAGCAAAGGTCAGCCTTTCGGATAAGCCGTGGTCTTCAATATGTTTATAGAAGATTCCATACATCGGCTTATCCTTGTGGAGCTGCAGATGTACAGTATTCTCTGCAGCTTTTATGTGGACTCTCCTTCGAGCGGGCTCCAACTCGGTGATAGAGTTTGGATACCCGCTCAGTGTCGAATACAAGACCGAGTTCATCGGCTGCACGGATTGCTGCCTTGAAAAGAAACGCTCCTTTCCCTGCGATCTCATGGTCTTTGACCATGCAGAGAAGGGGATCCAAACTCCTGATGACTTTACAGGCTCCATCCAGCACCATCCTGTTGTGTAGACACTCCAAACTCAGAAGTCCACGGCCTCCTTGTTTTCGGGGGAGGTACAACCGTGGAACGGACGATTTCGGATGCAAACTACGATGTAGGTGCATCATTTTTCGAGTCTTAACGTCAATTGCACGCAGCTCTTCCAAGGTCCACTTCACTACCCCAAAGGAGTAGATTAGTATTGGAACGGGAAGCGTGTTGGTGGCAGAAACTTTGTTCATGCCCGACAGTTCTGATGACCAGATCTGCCGGAGTTTCTGCTGATACTTGCCGCGAAGAGCGTTTTTAACCGTCACTCCCTCTTGGGTGCAACGTTGTTGCACTCCTAGGTAGAGGTATACGCCTCTCCGGCATCCAGATGGTGGAGGATGCTTCCATCTATCAGCTGCGCGTCCTCTCCGTAATCCTCGCATCGTCCTTTTCTGAGATGAACCAGTGCACATTTATCCATCCCGAATTCCATACCGATAGCATGCGTGTACTCTTGCACCACCCTCAGAGATTGCTGCAGATCTCCCTCACCCGAGGCATAAAGCTTCAGGTCATCCATATAAAATAAATGGGTGACCTTATGCCTTCGGTCTCCAGGGGTGCCACAGTTGTAACCACGGGTTTTTCTGTGCGCAACGGATAATGGCATAAGTGAGATGCAAAAAAGAAGGGGGCTGAGGGAATCCCCTTGGAACACGCCTCTCCTGAAGATAACCTGCCTCGTTTGGACTTTGGCTCCACCTGATGTTATGGTGAAGCGAGTCCTCCAGAGTGGTATCAACTGTTCAATGCATCTCACTATTTGATCGGGTACCGCAAGGCACCTGAGCAAATGCAAGATCAACTCATGCGATGTTGAATCAAATGCCTTGCGATACATCTTGCGTGATACATCTATCGATAAGCAGGTTCTCCTTGCAGCCAGCAACACCTTTCTTTGACCCTTTCTGCTCATATATCCGTTCGAACACCGTGTCAACTGCGAGGAGTATTCGCGTGTACAAAATGCGCGTAAACAATTTTTAGCACGTGTTCAAGCATGTTATCGGTCTGTAATTCTTGGGATTAGACAAATCTCCGTTTTTGGGGATTAGCACGGTTCGCCCCTCGACAAACCAAGCCGGAATCTGCTGCTCTCCACTAAGCCACGAGTTGAAAACTCTGGCTAAGTGGTGGTGGGTACTAGGAAACTTTTTCCACCACAAGTTGCTCAACCCGTCTGGGCCTGGAGCAGCAAAGTTCTTCGAGCCCTGTAGAGCTTTCCGAACATCTTCCGGGGTTATCGGTTGGCGCAATTCATTGGGATGAGGCTGCTGAACCTCCTACAGAAGGCTCCAAACCGCGTCAGGGCTGGAGTGTCTATATTGAGTGGCTGCGGATATTCGTAGATCTCCTTCCAGAAGTTTTCCACCTGATCAGCGGTCGGCGGGTTTTCCACAACAAGCGGCGGTTGCTGGAATAAGCGGGAGGGTTTCTCGCGAAACAGTTTGTTTTCCGCGATCCCTCTCGCTCGCCGTACTAGTGACTTTTTGGCAGCCACTAGCATTCGTATCCTATCAAGGCAGTGTTGTTTGATGGTTAACAGCACTCCTAGATTTAATGTGTGATGGACTCGTCGCAACTTAGTTGCGATTCGCCGCACCGTTCGCGTAAATGGCCTATTGGCCACTACGTAGTCCATCACACATTGGATACGAGATGCGTGTTGTCTCGCCGACTTGATTTTAGCTTCCATCTTCTGTATGCGACTCTCATGCTTTCTATTATTATTATTATTATTATTATTATTATTATTATTTTTTATTTTTTTTTATAGAGCATCGACTTCGATGGTCATTCGCTCTATATCCATGACTGGGTCATGAATTACTCAAATTTTATGAAAAAGTTCTATATCTCTCAGGTAAGTTATCAATTTCGTGATCATTTCTTTGTCATCTCTTAGCATCAGTTCTGTTCGTGGTACTATGCCCAAGTTCTGTCTCTGAAACTCAAAGTTCTGGCATGTCAGGATATGTTGTACGGTTAGGCGAGTTTGGCACACTTCACATCTTGGTCTTCTGGAGCCGTTAAGAAGGTATAGGTGAGTTAAATTCGTGTGTCCTATTCTCATTCTACATAGAACTACTTGTTCACGTCTACAGAATTCTGGTGGGTATGTCCATTTCTTAACAGACGTTTTTATTTGTCTCAGTTTATTCTCACAGTTATTCCCTGAGTTTCCATTTCTCGTAACAGGCTTTTTTTATAGATACTTTCAGGTCGCTAAGGGGCACCGGTATTCCTTCATCGTATTGATTACTTGTGCATTTTTCGCCGCTCTATCCGCAATTTCATTACCAACGATGTTACAGTGACCAGGGATCCACATGATTATAACTTCTTTGTTTTGTGATTCAAGATAGGTAATCAGGTCCAATATGTATATTGCCCATTCATTTCTGGTAAAGCGATCATGTAGCGATGAAATTGCACTTAAGGAATCAGTACAGATGATACATTGATTATTATGGTTTCTTGAAAAATATAGTAGGCCTGCCAGATTGCGTACATCTCTGCCGCGAAGATAGAATTGCTCGGGCTCAATGTCCACTCAAAAGAATTGTCATTCGCAACAAATGCTGCCCCTGTACCCTCGTTCGTTTTTGATCCGTCTGTGTAAATAATTAGGTAGTGTTGGTAACGGGATATTTGCTCTAGGAATAGTGTTCTATATGTCAATGCAGGAGTGTTATCTTTCTTCCACTCTGTGAGCTCGGTGTTTATGCGAACTGGTGCTCTCATCCATGGGGCGACGTTTCGGTTCGAAGTCATAACATTTGGGAGATCAGGGATAGTGTATTCTTCCTCGTATTCAATGAAACGGATATGTGCAGGTTTCGATATTCGAGACGGTCGGTCAGCAATGTCTTTTCTCATAGAAAAGAGGTCGTGGTTCAGATGTCGAGGAAGAGATTGCATTCTCGTACCATAAATTAACGTTTGCATTTGTCTACGTAAGTTGAGAGGGAGCATCGTGGCATCCGACTGGATGGCTTGAAGAGGGCTCGTTCTGAAAGCACCCGTTGCAATGCGGATAGCTGCACTCTGAATTCTATCAAGAAGCCTCAGTCGAGATGTACAAGCAGATCCATAGATGATACTTCCGTAGTCAATTCGGCTCTGAATTAGAGTCTGGTACATTTTGAGTAAGACCTCCCTGTCGGCACCCCATCTTATGCTTCCTACGCTTTTCATAACATTTATGAATTTGCGACATTTTGTTATTACATGGTCGATCTGCGGTTTCCAAGTAAGTTTTTGATCGAAGATAACACCTAGAAATTCCGATTCTTCCTTAATACTAATTGGCTGGTTTTGCAGGAACAGTTGGGGCCCTAGATGCGGAGTCCGCAATCTACAGAAGTGAACGACATGTGACTTTGTTGGAGAGAATTTGAAACCTCGTGTGCTTGCAATTTTGTACACAATATTCAATGTTTCCTGTAAAGTATGGTTTAACTGGTTTATCGAGGGTCCTCGGCTGTACAAGGTGAGGTCGTCTACATAGAGAACAGCCTCTACTGATGCGGGTAAGTTCCATATGAGACAGTTAATAGCTATTGAGAAAAGCGTCACACTGAGGGTTGAGCCTTGTGGTATGCCATTCTCCAGAATCCTTCGGGATGACACATGGTTTCCAACTCTTACAGAGAAAAATCTGTCCCGTAGAAAGCTATCCAAAACATAGGATAACGTGCCGCGGAAACCCCACACATGCAGTTGCTTTATAATTGTATCTCGCCACGTCATGTCATATGCTTTCTGTAAGTCAAGCATCACTGCTACGAGGTGTTCTCTCTCCAAAAAAGCCTCGCGGATTCCGGTCTCCAATGCAACGAGAGCGTCAGTGCATGAGTTATTTTGGCGACATCCCAGTTGGCGTTTCGACAGCAGTGATTGAGTCTCTAATACCCAGGTAAGTCTGGCATTATTCATTTTTTCGAATATCTTGCCTAAACACGATGTTAGTGAGATGGGACGATAGAGTTTGGGGTCTGTCGGTGCTCCATGACATTTGGGTATGGGAACTGTAATTGCCACTTTCCAGTTATCCGGATATACACCAGAGGCCCACATTTTGTTGTAAAGTTTCAACAAATTATCTTTACCATTTTCTGGGAGGTGTTGTAACATAGCATACATACAGTTTGGTGTCTGTGAAGTTCATTGTCTGGGCACGATAGAAAGTGGTGGACTGTCAGACGAACTCTACAGGTATTACACCTGGGTCTTTCTTATTATTATTATTATTATTATTATTATTATTATTATTATTATTATCATTATATATTATTATTATTATTATTATTATTATTATTATTATTATTATTATTATATTATTATTATTATTACACCTGGGTCTTTCTTATTATTATTATTATTATTATTATTATTATTATTATTATTATTATTATCATTATTATTATTATATTATTATTATTATTATTATTATTATTGTTATTATTATTATTATTATTATTATTATTATTATTATTATTATTATTATTATTATTATTATTATTATTATTATTATTATTATTATTATTTTCGTTTTAAACGCTTCCAGTCAGGCCCTTACTTCCGAGAATCATATGTCCTGAGCAGACGTAACGATCCGAGAATGACTGCCTTCTGCATGCGGCCGTCTAGAGATTTTGCCGATTTACGGCATGCCAGTATAATTTCCAGGTTTGAGAGTAGCGTTGGCATCATTCCACCAGGGGCCCCTATAATCAGAACCACTATGTTCACAGAAAGGTCTGGATAGAGTCTGCGGAGCTCGAAGAGTAAATCTCGATACTTCGTCCGTTTCTCATCCTCTTTTTGTATAATATTCGTCTCGCCCGGAGCCGAGAACTCTATAACGTATATAGTTTTCCGCTCGCGGTCGAAGAGGACTACATCAGGCTTGTTGGCTTGTATTTGCCTGAGGGTGGGGAATGAGTAGTTCCAATAAATTTGGCACTTCTCATTCTCCACAACGGACTCAATATCCCCCGGAGCGTATGGCAGCACTGGTGTCTCATGAATACCGTACGAGTGTCGTAGATGGTGAAACAGCACTTGTATCGCCGCGTTATGACGATGGATATAGGCTGAGACCGCATATGTTGTACATGCTGACAGCAAGTGCATAATGGTCTCAGGCGCTCCACGGCAGGCCCTGCATCTCGTGTCAGGGACCTCTATAACCATCACGCGGCTTCGGTACACGAGAGTGTTGAAAACACCATCCTGGCAAGCCATGATGAATCCCTCAGTCTCCGACTTGAGTCCACCTGACCTAAGGAAAGCACAGGTCAGACTTTCGGATAATCCGTGGTCTTCAATATGTCTGTAGAAGATTCCATGCATCGGCTTATCCTTGTGGAGCTGCAGATGTACAGTATTATCTGCAGCTTTTATGTGGACTCTCCGTCGAGCGGGCTCCAACTCGGTGATAGAGTCTTGGATATCCGGCTCGGGGACGAATACAAGACCGAGTTCATCGGCTGCACGGATTGCTGCCCTAAGAAGAAACGCTCCTTTCCCTGTGATCTCATGGTCTTTGACCATGCAGAGAAGAGGATCCAAGCTCCTGATGACTTCACAGGCTCCATCCTATTGTGTAGACACTCCAAACTCAGAAGTCTACGGCCTCCTTGTTTTCGGGGGAGGTACAACCGTGGAACGGACGATTTCGGATGCAAACTACGATGTAGGTGCATCATTTTGCGAGTCTTCACGTCGATTCCGCGCAGCTCTTCCAGGGTCC
>JAFIRS010008662.1:0-15346 GCA_018342105.1 Gonioctena quinquepunctata | reverse complement strand
TTTTTTCAATCCTTCATATTTAATGATGCTTGTTCGCCCCTTACTTGCCCTTACTCGTGATAACTATTAAGAAATAATATATTGCCTTTACTTGCCTTAAAATGATATATTGCCCTTACTCTGCCTTGAAATGATATATTGCCCTTACTCTGCCCTTACTCTGCCACTACGTTGCGGCGCCAATTGTTATGTAATAATAATTGTAAAAACAATAGTTGTAGTGAATTTTGCTTTTTTGTTATGAAATATTGATAGGTAATTATTTTCGCCCTGTATAATATATTGCAATGTAATAATAATTGCTAGCTAACGTCACTGTTCTCTCGTCACGCTGCTGCCAATTGTTATCACTTTTCTTACCACGACTAAACTCAGTTGGTACGCCTCTCGTCTCAGATAGCCGGTTCAGGCAATTGAGCCACTGCTTGATGTCAAATCTCAATCTATTCAATGTTTATAAATACGATTGCTGATGATTGTGGAAAACAAAACGAAAAAGGTTAAAAGCAATTATTTCCTTTATTCAGGAAAACTTAATTCCTGGGCCTACGATAGATAACTTATTCTATGTTCTATCTACAAATTTTCATGGACAATCATGAGAAACGGTGATGAATAAAAAATACACAACCTCACTTTTTACTTTAAGGTTAAAAATTCTTTAGTAATTCAATATCAAAGTGAAATAGAGTTCTTCTGATATGATACGAGTTATTTGTGAGGTTATTCAGTTTGTGATGTGCACTATAAAAGTTTATACCTGACGCTGGAACTGTCGCTATTACAATATGCACCAAGAAATTGAATCCTCCTCAACGTACTTGCTCTCAGGCTCTCCAATACCAAAAAGGAACCATACAAATCCAGAAATCAGCTTTGAAATAGTTTCATATGGAGTATATAAAAGGTAATGTCGTTTGCTGCTATTTATTTTTATTGAAATTCTCCTGAAGTTGAGTTGATTGGGTTCTAATGAAGAAACTACCTTATATTCATGAAGTTCTTGAATTTTTTCTTGTTCTAAAGTACGAACGTGGCGTTCTTTTCAAAATTTTTTTTAATCTCCTCGTGGCTTTGTTTTCTGTCTCCTGGATACCATCTCTCCTTTTTCCCTATGATTCGAATTTTTGAATTCGCGCACTTTCGTTGTCACATTTTTACTGTTTGGGGTTATTTGTCAAAACTTATAAATGAAAATATTTTTCTTTTCTTATAAACTCTGTACAATATTCAGTGATAATTGTCTCTGACACTTTTCCGTTCTTATTTTCTCACAATTTCAAATCTTACATCTGACCATACTGTTTCCTGATGGGCTATTGTCATCAAGAAGTTTAATGTTCTCCCATTGGCTATTTTTAGTTAGATACAATTTCATATACTGTATGTTTCAAGCTTATAATTTTGTTGATCACATTTTATTCAGGATGATTTTGTAAATCTAGACTTTTTTGTTGTCTTTTGAACAATTATGGGTTATAATCATTATGACAGTGTATGACATTGATTGTATTATAGTATTTGGATATTTTAAAATTTAAAAAAAAAAATATTCTTGAACTAATAGCTATTAAGTAATAATTTTTCTTGTGGGTTTCTTATGAAATTGTTTTCTTTTTTTCCTTTTGAAATATATAACTGGTTTTTCATAACATAACAATATATATATATATATATATATATATATACATATTTACAATTTGCCTCTTGCAATATGAAAATTATTCACTCTCATATCAGATGGTGAGTGATAAATTATATGTATACTGGTTTATTTCGATAAATTACAATTTGAAAATGAATTTCTGTATCAATTATTTGTTAAAAATTGCATATTATGAAATATTTCACTATATTGAAAGTTGAGTTGACTTTGACCATCTGCATGTATTCATGTAATCGATCGAGTCTTGCAAAATATAATTACAGTTATTTGATAATTCATACACTCAAGTGTAAGCGTTATCGGGATATATTTTTTCCTGTAGGTTGTAGGGGGTCGATATGGCTCTGCAGGCTCTCCGTACCTCGACATATTAGGGTTTTTGTACATTACCCTTCATTTATTCAAGACCCGGGATTCCGAGACTCCCTGCGAAGCGTATCAATTGCCTGGGAGCTAAGTTCCTAATGTCTGAGGGCGTGAATGTATCCCTTCGAGGAACCAAAACAGCCATTGGCAGGTGTTCTGCAGTTTCAGCGAAGTTCCCGCAGTAACGGCACAATTCACTGTCTGATATATTCATTTTTTGAGGTGATACCTCAGAGGATAATGTCCAGTGAGCAGCCCCGTTACCAATTTCAAGTCTTCCTTGGCCAACTCGGGAAACTGTTTAGCTATCTTTGGCGATGCGCTCAGAAGCCTGTTGTTTTTCCCTGGAACCTTATTCCAGTGAGTTTTGATTTGGTCAATTACCAGCGCCAAAACTCTTCCTTGCTGTGATCACAGAATGACTCTGGCCCGAATATTTAGTGTTTGCCCCTGCCTTGGCTTCCTCATTGCTTTTGATTCCCTTGTGACCTGTCACCTACATCAGATTAATCTGATTGTTCGCACCTAGTAATCTTACGGAGAGTTTGCAGTCTCAAGTCAGTCTAGACTCACAGGTGTTCGACTTTAGAGCTCTCAGTGCTGTTTGGCTGTCTGATAGAATATAGATCTCTGCCCCCTCTAACCTCTTTCGAAGTAATCTTGGGCGCAAATTTCTAGAGTATGGGTCTTTCTTTGAAGAATTGGCTTTGCCTAGGGCTTTTGAGAGCCTATAACTAGGACCCCTTACTCCCCCTGTAGCCCTTCCGTCCATTTTGGAACCATCAGTATACCATACTGATGCATTCCTTTCTAGTTGAGGCCAGTTCGTTGTGAATGTATGGTTATTGTTTATAACCACTTTCAAGTTTGATGCCTCGTACAGTTTGAAGGCACTCTCTGTCGCTTTTTCCATCACACAAAAGTGCAGTGAGGGAAGGTTCACCATTACCTCTCATGCTGCAGTATGGCACGTTGCTATTGCCCCTGTGATTCTCAGACAGGCTAACCGCTGCACTTTCTGAAGCTTGATTTGTGTTGAGTACTGTTGTGTTTTTGGCCACTATACTAATGAGGCATAGATGACCATGGGTTTGATAATCGTTTGATATAACCAGTATATTATTTTCGGCTCCACACCGTATGTCTTGCCAGAAACTCTGCGGCACGTCCAGGTTGCCGCTGTTGTCTTGGTAAGAATGTTATTTATATGACTGGTCCAGGTATTTCACTTTCTTGGAAAGAGCTGGCTGAGTTTTATTCAGGGTTGTGGCTTTAAGTTCGTACTTTCACTTCTTTCTGAATGGAATCAGCACTGTTTCGCTAGACATTCAGTCCCTCCTTTGCGACCCAGCTTCTCAATATATTTATGAATGCCCATAGAGCCATTTATTTGGCCAAGTATGTCTTTCCAATTCTCTCAACTAAGCGTGGTAGAGAATTATTCGTTATTGGCCTGCCTGATAGGCGACCTGTTTTCTGTGAAGCGGTCTGCCCAAGAAGATTCAGCTTCTCAGTGGATGATTTTTTCCATTGTTTTCAGGAGAAAGGACGTGATACTAATGGGGCGATAAGACTTTGGTTCGTCTGCTGGATATCTCCCCGTCTTTGATATGAACACCACGGCAGGCTTTCGGTATGTGACTGAAAATGAAACTGGCATTGAACATACTTTTCAAGAAGGGAGCGATTATCTCTAGGCCGTTTCGTAGTAAGGCAAGAATTATTCCGTCCTTTCCAACCGAAAGGTTTAAAGCTCTTAATGGCTCATTTGATCTTTGGGTGGTGATTTTTCTCGCAAAGGCTCCTACTGGATCTGTTGGGGTTGGTGACAACCTCTTCCAGCTGAGCACTTTACAATTTGTCTCCAACAACCTTGGACCCAGGGAAGTGTGTCTGGATGAGAACAAGAATGCTCTCCTTCTGGTTTTCTGCGTATTCACCGGTCGGCTTTTTGGTCAGACCGATACCGTTGGTATGTTCTTTAGATTTAACTTTCTGGAGGCGTTGAGCTAATTCCGTAATCCCCTCACACATTTGCCTCCATGTTCTTTTTTTGGACTTTCTGAGTTTTGTGTTGTACTCAGAAAGTGCCGCTTTGTAGTCTTTCCAGTGTCCAAGACTTTTGGCTCTATTGAAGAGTTTCTTAACTTTTTTCCCAAGTTTGGCTAACTCTTTATTCCATCAAGGCACATCTCTGTTGACTACTTTCTGTTTTACTGGGCGGCTGATTTCATATGCTTCCATTGTAGCATTCTGGAGCTGCTTGGGGACTGCGCCAACTTTCTCAGCTGAATCGATGGATATCTGTTGGTTCCTCAACTGCCTCTTGAGATGCTCTTTATAAGCATTCCAGTTGGTCAGTTTAGGTATCCTATATCCCTGGAAGCGTGTTCCCGATGATTCCAAGTAAAATTTTATGTGTTCTTGATCCGATTTCGATGACCGCATTCATAAAGGTGGATTTGTTACTTTCATTGGCAATGTCTATGTCAATTGATTTGTTGAAAATATAAACAGGATGTTCATAAAATCAGATGTGGAATCATCTGCGACTGGAAGATAAACTTTAGTCACTATCTTCCATCTCAAGATAACCTCTTGTGGGGTATTCATGTTGAAAAGGAAACATTCTCAATTGAATATTGATGAAAGATTTTCTGTGAATTGAAAAATCACGATAAAATGAAGTTATTTTTTTGTGAATGTCTAACAGAAAACAACTACTTCCCCGGCTGAAGCCACGCTGGACATTGAACTACATCTGATAGATATTCTGAAAGGCCTAACTCAAAGAAAAATCTGAAATTGAAAATTTGCATGTTCATTCAGATAGTTATTTGATTTTTCTATTCCAGTCTCAATTAAGAACTCATAAAGATGAATGAGGCAAGAAGAATGTTTTCCAAAGAAGTACTCACCAGAAATCATTCGTAACATTGACGCAGGAGAGACATCGCATTCACTAGGTCTTCAATACATTTTTGTCGACGAAAATCTATTTCACGCTTCCACGATCATCAGGAAGACCGGAAGAAATGGGAAATACATTTTTAAGAAGCAATCTCACTTTGCAAAGATGGAAAAAGTTAGAATCATTTAAAAGCTTCAATGTTTGAGAGTTTCACAATTTGGTTTTAACACTTGAAACTACTTATTAGTTCTGAATCATATTCCGATTTTCCGAAAAAAGAGCTTATTCCTAATCAAGATTGTTCATATTTTGGAATTAATAATGAATTTGTGTTTGCAAAATATTTAGTTTGGTATATTCGACTAAGATTTCCTGAACCTCATGATCATTTATAGCGATGGATGGAAAAAGGAATATTTAGTTCAGTATTTTGGTTTACTTGAAATGTAAAGAGTTCATTTGAAAAATGTTTGGAACACATTACATTCAATGGAATTCATCTCCTCCCAATTAATGAGTTACACCAAGAATGCAACCCTAATAGCATTTTAATCGAAAGAGGCATGATAAATCTTTGACAACTTGATAAGAATTTTAAGAAAGATGTATTCTACTATACATACCAACCAATCCAATTGTTTGTTTAATTTTTCTAGAATAAACTAACCATTAACAAATACTTGACAATGACGAGTGTTCTGTCTGATAGAAACTTTTACTCAAAATTCAATACTTTATATTTCAGCAATTCAAATCACAGAATAACAACTAAATCTGACATCTATCATAACCACCCTAATAATCAAATATTGCATAAAATTACATTACATTACCAATAAATTGATTTTTTTTTATAAATGACATACATCCATCAAAAGTTGGTGCAAGTATTAGGTTTAAATACTACCTACCTACCTAGAGACCTACCTGCCTAAGAGGAGAAGGGCCCCGAGTCTTGCATTGCCTAGGGGTCTCTTTATAGCATAATGCGGCCCTGTAACTAATCTATAATATTATGCTGAGGTGCCCCGTCTTATTGAAACCTTATGGAAACCACATACTTGAGTTTGTATTGGTTAATTTTCCAAGAGATTTGGCAACACATGTTGGAGAAAAAGCAAGTACCTCTGTCCATTGAGAATTCCTTCGAAAAAATTAGGTACTATCAAATAACCATCAATGATTCTGCACCAAACATTCATTCCCCACACAGATTGATGTCTCGTTTCTTCATTCCAATGAGGGTTCACGTCAGACCAGTAGTGACGATTATGTTTGTGTATTATGAGGTTGTTATGGAAACGGCTTTCATCACTCCCTAATATTTTGTTTAGAAACTGATCGTCATCATGAATACGGGTGGACAACCATGAAATGAAGTTCAATTTCCTATCAGCACCTCCTCAATATGGGAATAGATTGTGCTTATGAAAAAAAACATAGAAATTGTTACCTTGACACAAATTCATTTTGTAGGGATGGAATTTGTTTTTTGACAAAATACGTTTTATTCACGATTTCGAAATATGACAATTTATTGCCACTATGAGCTTCCCATACCATTTGACCTCTAGAACTGCAACAGTATGATTTTCATCTGTAGCTGTTTTTTGTTTTGTTCGCATTCGTACACTAAAATATCCATTTCGTGTCAGAGATTTGGCTAAGCTAATGGGTGTTTTGTCTGAAGGTAATCTTTTGTCGGGATACCAATTAGCGTATTATCACTGCCTCTTTTGCATTCCTTCTTGCTTCGCCATAAATACATATACCTACCTTTTCTGCATTCGAAAATTAAACCATTTTTTAATTTTACGAAAAACCAACACAAAATGAATGCAGTTCCGCAAAATCTGAGGTTTTCTGACAGATGAATACTCGTATTGCTTTTTATTTTGTCATATTCATGCCCCGCTTTATAATATGCAATCAAATTTTAGACGAATAGATCATTCTGCAGATAATAAGCCTATGACATGTTGAATTTAATTCTACATCACACATTCCTTTGAATTTCAAACTTTTGTCTTTTGTGTGGTCTATGAAGTGATGCATATTTGATTTTGTCAAACTTAAGTGGAAGCTTTCATTACAATTTTTCTTCTTTGAGAAGTTTTGATTTCCCCACTTCCGGCATAGATCTCAAACTATTTTCTGTATGGTTACCTCCTTTCAGAGTATCTGTCTTGATGATTTTCTGCTAATAAATCACTTTTATTGCTAGCCTCGTGTATATAAACATTGTTAGTAATTTCCAAGCTCGTATATTTCATGAAACATGTATTTTTTCGGCGACCTCGTTTTAACGAGTCTGTTTAATGTACACTAAACCGATCAAATGACCTATATTAGCGTTCAATTCATCTATCAATGCATGATTGTGATATATGCAGCCAAACATACACCGAAATTGACCATTAATAACCTATTAATGGTTGATTTCTCTATGAATGCATTAATGTGGAATAGGCAACTAAACATACACAAATTCAAATATTCTTCAAATTCCCAGTTTCCTCCTAGTTGAAGCAAATGGATATCGAAAATTTCACGTTGATCCCAGGAACGAGGTTGACGGATTTTTTTTGTGATCAACTCGTATATTGAAATCGCGATAAATGATCTCGAACATTAACGGGCTCGCTTCGCTCTCGCTTTAAAATATCCCGATCATTAATCGCCACCACTAATACACTACATTTAGAGTTAATTAATAAGAGGTCGCCAGAAAATAACTATTTATTGATTTTAATATTTGTTTCATCGACTTCAACAGTGAATAACAATAATTTATATATTCATTAGTTTTTTCAATAGCTCACGAACGGTCGATGTTTGGAATAGGGACACCCGCTATAGGTTGATAAAAAATTACATGTAGAGTCTAGAGGACATTCCATTGAAAAAGCATATGTTTGGTTCATCCTGTATACACGAAGCAATTTGTATGTTTCGAAATAATTTTAGAACAATCCACTTGAGTTCTCAGTTCCATCATGACCTTCCCAAAGGAAATTTCTTAGCTTTTCGAAATAAAGGAGAAGTCGAACTTTGTCACATTGGAATTGAATTTGGCCCAAAAATATGGCTGCTGACTGAAACATTGACAAAAATACCGAATTCTTATTTTAATACAATATTGCCAACGTATGTGTCATTTGAGTTTTTCTCTGGCTAGAATAGAAAATATGACAAACGAAATTAGATATGTTATGTCAGGACTTCAACCATAATAGTGGAATAATATTAGATTTTAGCTTCAGAAAGTTAGGGGACTGCGGTAACTTTTTACTGTACAGTAATGATGATGTTAGCAACAACCATTAAAAAGTCACCAACCGTAAGGTGTGTGCTCAATTTATTATTTAACAAATAAGTTGCAAAATTACATTGTTTATTGAATATCTTGAATTGAAAAAAATAAATAAACTGATAGTGTCATTCGGAAGAATGGAAGATTTTACATGAAAAAGGTAAATAAAGTTTTTCTTTAAAATGAAAACTGTAAGCTGCATACATTTTTTTCTAACGTATGAAAATGTGAGGCGGCAACACTGAAGTGCATCGCTCAAGGAGCACGTAGCCACGAGCGCGCTTCACTCAATTTGTTTTTGATCTAATTGATCAAATTAAGCTAACAAAAATTCAAATGAAAAAAGAAAAGAGTAGCTAACGGGGTGTCATGTTTTCAAATGTGAAAAAAATATTAATAGGAATAATTCATATATGAATTCACGTCAAAGTAGAATTTTCTATAAAATCAATTAAAGATCTGCCATTCTTTAAATTTTCAAGATAAACATCTGAAATTTCCACAGCTCACTTCCAATATGACACACAGGATGGTGTGCGATGGAAAAAAATCTTAAATTTTATTTAAAAAAATGCAGCGGTCAAAATAATGAATAATTTAAAAAAAATACAAATTTGAGTTTTTAGCCAAAAACTCCAGTTTAAAATGTGATATTAAGATTTTTCAATAGCACTTTCTGAAGCTTGTAATCTGTACTTCAATAGGATTTGATTGATTTCATACAAAAAATTTAATTAATAATAAAATTTTGTCAACAAACAAATAATGCTCCAAAATCCGTGAAATTTTTTGTTAAATAAACTTTGATAACGTTCATACAGAATAAAAATAAGCTCACCTGATCACCATATATTCATATTACGAACTCAAACAAGTTAAACAAGTGTAAATTGTATCAAATACGAAAATATTACGTTTTTTTAGTAAATTGACGAAATGTCCATTTTCATGAATGAGTTCCTGCTTAAAATTCTTGTTTAAAATAGAAATGTAAGTTTATCCTTTGATGTTCTTTATACTGGATCAGAAATATCACATTTAAATGTTAGAGAGAGATAGAACACGAGTGAACAGTTGATCAGAAAGTTTAGTGCTCACCTGACGCTCTACGTATCCTAGTGGAGTAATATTATATTTTAGCTTTTAGAATTTAATTTTACTTACTTAGTATGTTGGGAACAACATATAAAAAGTTACCAACCGTAAAGTGTGTGCTCAATTGATTATTTTACAAATAATTTGCCAAATTACATTATATATTGGATATTAAAAAAAATTATACTAATGGTGCCACTCGCTAAAATAAAAAAATGTACATAAAAAAGTTTATAAATTTTTTCTTCAAAATGAAAACTGTAAGCTGCAGAATTTTTTTGCTGATGTGCGAAAATGTGAAGTGGCAACTCTGAAGTGCAGCGCTGACAAAAGAAAAATGAAGCTAACGTGAAGTCATGTTTTTGAACGTGAAAGGGAATATGTATAGGAATAGTACGTATATGAAATCTCGTCAAGGTAGAATATTGTCTGAAATCAATTCTGTAAAAACCTGCCATTTTTTTATTTTCAAGATAAACATTCGAAATTTTTACAGATTACTCTCAAAATACACATAAAAGTGTAATTTAAAAAATCTTTCATTTTATTTCGAAAAATGCAGAGCTTAAAATATTGAATAATTAAAAAAAATTACAGAATTTTCAGGCCATGCTTCAAAAACCAGAAACTTTAAATGAAAGAATGTGATATTAAAACTTTACAAGAGCACTCTTCAAAGCTTGAAACCTGTACTTTGAGAGACAAAAACAAAAAAACAAAACAAATTTGGCTTCAAAAACCGTAAAAATTTGTTGTTAAATAAACCGTGATAATGTTTATAGAAAATGTATGCTTACCTACAACAACAAAGTATATGCAGCGTAAAATAATTTATTTCTTTGACTATTCCACGCACCTTGGAATTTTCACAAAATCTGACCAATCAAAAACCAGAGACAGCTTGTATTATCGCGAAAACACCAGCTGTCTTTCAATTCTGATTGGTCTATCAGCATGGTGTTTTCAACGACGTAACCATGGATACGGATCGCAATGCAAAGTTTGACAGTTTGACCAAAAATAATTGTAGCTGCAAACGTCAAAATGAGTCGCTTCGGTGCTACTTCAAATGAAGTAATAAACCAAAAGTAAATATACCAGTAACAAAAAAAAATCAAAATCTTATATATGGAGACAATTTATGACGTTCTGTGCGGAACGCAACTACAAATTAGATGCAGAAAATAGCAACGAAAGATTAGCATTCATTCTAAAAGACTGGGCATTCAATATGCGGAAAATTGATGGTAGTGGATTAAAACCTATGGAACACTACTGCAAAATTAGTACAAGAAAAAATATTTTGTGAGTATCAGAGACATATTGATCCCTTCAAAAATATAATGTTCAAGGAGGCGAGGGCGGCTCGAGATAGCAAGAGAAAATTGTTGCAAGCTGTACCCGAAAAAAATAAAATGAGTTCTGTCGCTACGACTACAGATGAATATAGAAATATGTGCTTACAATGGGACGAAGACACGCCAGAGGGACTCCAAAAGGAGTTTTTTCACATAACTGCGTAGAACTAGCTTGGAGAGGTAACGAAGCAACGTTTTCCAAGTTACATTTTTTAAGGGAGAGACTGACAACAAAGGCTGTTTAACAAACAGAATTGCATATAACCCGATATTTCCAAAACCCGCCACGGTGGTGATAAAACTGTGCAGATACTAAAATGGCTTACTCAAAATTTGAAAATCCTGAAATTGTCCTATGAGATTATACCGGAAACTTATATCGAAAAGGGAAATTATTAACAATGACAGACTTTCTCTGACAGTGAATGGCAAGTGGAATAAATATAATAATAATAATTGGTACCAAGAATTGCCCTATTGGTATTATTACAATATCAAAACTATCTGCAGAAAGATAGGATTAGACATTAGAAAACTAAAATAACAAATCACTCTTAATCGTGCCACTGCAGTTATCAGTTACTACAATCTGGCGTTAGTGCAACAAGCTATGGAAAAATTTCTGGACATGGAAGTTCGAGCTCGATGAAACCGTATTTACATCTTAGTGCTGAAAATCATCAGAATATAGTGAATACTTTTAGGAGTACTTCAAGTACATCAAGTAATAATACCAACAATACATTGTAGCCACCTAATAACGGTCATACTATTCAAATTTTTTTCAATTGCACCATTTATAATAATTATAGTCGAGAATAATATATTATGTTCGTGTTCATAAAAAATTATTTATTGTTATAGGTAACAAATTATAATTGAAAAAATAGTTTAAATAAATATTTCATGCTTATAATTAAATTTAATTATTTATTATTATTAAATTTCTTCCTCTCATTCTGCCATTTAAATTTTTGACCTTTCATTTTGTTCGTGAAATAGTCTATAAAATACCACTCGTGATTGAATTTATCTTATAGTCTGCTTTATTTGAATCAACTAGGTTTGAAGCACCACTCGTCCTGCGGACTCGTGGTGTTTTCAAGCAACTCAGTTTCGTTTAGAAATAAATCGACAGACTTATCGCGAAAATTCAGTCACTAGTTGTATTACTACTGATAATATAACTGTACATTGTATCAAATACGAAAAAAATTGGTTTTTTAGTAAATTGACGCAATATTGATTTCTATAAATGAGTTCCTTGCTTAGTTCACCTTTTGATGTATTTTAAAATATTGGATAAAAAATATCATATTTGAATGTAAGAGAGATAGAACACTAGAAAACATTTCAAAAGAGTTTATTATCAGGTGCAGTCTTAGCTTGGTAATAAGCTGCAAGCAGAAGACTGGGGTTGGAAACGGGAATGAATTCAATATTTATGATACAAAATCCAGCCCCTAGTGAACTTCAGGTGATGATTTTTTATGGATGCAAAACTGGCTGCAATAATAAGTGTGGATGCAGGATAGCTGGGTTATTGTGTACCGTAGCATGCTCTACTTGTTCCCGGACGGACTGCCTTAACAGCCAAGTTTTTTTTGAGGAGGAACAGGACATCAACCAGTTGTAAGAGTCAAGTTAGAGTTAGTCTAAAATGGTATTTTTCAATTTCAAAGTTATTTTTTTTTATTCAAAGATTCAGCACTACTGAATAAATCAGTTTTATGCAAATAGTAAATTCTTTCCCAGACACCTTCGCAATACCCTATTTATCAATCTAAGTCATATTTCTCTTAAATTCATCGAGATGGATTTAATTTTTGGCATACAACATAGAACAAGACGGCCATGTCATGTCAGTAATTTAATGTTTTTTAGGTAATTCAATATATATATATATATATATATATATATATATATATATATATATATTGTTATGAAACACTAATAGCTTTCAAATAATAATTGTTGTTAATTTTTCCCCACGTTATTGTTATTGCCCCACAAATATTTTCTCACTGTATAAATATTTTGATTTCGATTTTGATATACCTCTAATACTTATATAGGCAATTCAGCTCCGCGATGGGAAGCCAATTGTTATATTGTGATATGATAATAGCTAATTGTTATGAAATAATAATTGCCAGCTAACGTTACTGTTTTCTCGCCACGTTGTTGCCAATTATTATTACTTTTCTTACCCCGACTAATTTCAGTTGGTACGCCTTCGCCTCAGGAGTCGGTACTGGCCACAGAGCCACTACCTGTCTAGATGTCACTCGAACTATTTCAGTTCAGTGTTTATAAATGAGATTTCAGCATATCATTGTGAAAAATAAACTAGAAATTATCAAAAAACAATTATTTTCTTTATTCAGGAAAACTTATATTAACCTGGCCTGCGATAGATAACTTATGACTATGAGCAATTGACAAATTTTCATAAAATAATGGTGAACAGTGATGGATATGTAAATATAAGCACACTTTTTTCTTTTAAGTTGGAAGAATTATTTCATAGTTCAATACCAAATCATAGAGTTCTTCAGATATACGAGTTATTTTGTAGTAAGTAATTCAGTTTGTGATGTGCACTAAAAGAGTTTATACCTGGAACTGGAATGTCGCTGATGCAATAACTGGCATAATCTGAATTCTTGTTTCATCCACTCCACTCAGGAAGTCACCATTTCAAAAGGAACCATCCAAAATCACGAAATCAGCTTGGACAAGTTCTCATGTGGAGAACCAAAAAGGTAATCGTCTTTTATCCTTGTTTATTTTGTGTCGTGAATATTCAGAGGTTGTATTGGTTTTTCATTGTTGAAAAACTACCTTCTCATTAATGAAATCCTAAATTTCTTTCTTCCCAATTTTCTTTCTTGTCGAACTTTCACTATTTTGGTGTTATTTGAGAAAACTCATGAACTAATTAATTTTACATTTCTTATAAACTAAATATAATGTTCGATGATAATTATCTTTGACGTTTCTCAGTTCTTTCTTTTCCACAATTTCCAATCTTTTATCTCACCATCTCTCTTTCCTGATTGGCTATTGTCATCAAGAAGTTTCTTGTTTTCCCATGGCTATTTTTAGTTAGATACAATTTCATATACTGTATGTTTCAAGCTTATAATTTTGTTGATCACATTTAATTCAGAATGATTTTGTAAATCTAGACTTTTTTGTTGTATTTTAAATAATTATAGGTTGTAATCATTTTGACAATGTATGAAAATGATTGCATTATATTTTTTTTTTTTTTTTAAGAAATTTTTTTTTAAACAAATAATAATAATTATTTATATATTTACTATATATATATATATATATATATATATATATATATAAAAGTAGAAGGGCTAGGCGGGTTCTAACTCATCCCCTATTTAGGGGTGGGTTTTGGCGAGCGGTTGAGGGGGTGGTTTTCGGGTGGGGGTAGGGATGATGGTGGCAGCCATGTTTGTATGGGAGTGTGTGATTGAGAGTGGGGGTGGAGAGGCTGTGATAGGTCGTGGGAGTGGTGATAGCCGCCGGCGCTATCCAATAGCCGAGCAGCATATTGAAATGGGGGTGTCAACCAATATCCGTCAACGGCATTGGTCGGACGGAAGTGTCACGTGATCAGTGAATGGCGGCGGCCATTTTGGAAAGTGGGAGGAGCCAGCGATGATGCGGCTATGACTCAACCGACAAGTCTTTGCAGGAATATTATCTACGTCAGCACTTCTTATCAGTTGTTTATTTAAGCGACCGGATATCGGCGGCATCCTTTGTTCACATTAACTGAGATAAGATATCGGCGGCATCCTTTGTGAAAGAGTTTGTTTACATTAACAAGATAAGAGAGTATGCAGCTGCACGCTCGAACCGTGGGATAACTTCATTCATATGATTACTATTCGTATTTGTATCTAAGCGGACTATGTCGGCGACATGGAAGCGGTGTGGAATCGGCCAAATGATTGCATCATCCAGTTCTGAGAATTTTGTCGAGTTGACAGTTTTCGAATTGCGCAGTAGGAAATTGATGTGGGTGACCGATCCCCACCGTCAGCTTCATTCTTCATCTGTCCTCTGAACTGTGAACATCGTTCTATTCAGTGCTCTCTTTTTTGCTCTCTGAGTTTGTGTGTGAGCATCTACCAAACATCTAAAACGTAAGTTTTTATTTTATTGTTTTCCTTTTTTTCAAAACCTTTTTTTCTTGTATGCCAAAAGGGTACTTTTGAGTTTTTTTACTTATATCGAGGGTGGGGTTTTTCTATTTGTTTGCGGGGAGGGATTGTTTTTCTGCAAAACATTTTAAGGGATTGTTTATTTATTATAGATGAATCTTGCAGAAATAAACGCTGTTGCGAGCAGTAGCCACAGGGAAACCGTAGCTCTATCAACATTGCCGCTAAACAAGCCCATGCTAATCGAGAAATTGAGAGCAGTCAAAACGAAGTACGGGGACAAATAGTAGCCGATTTGGGAAAACCCAAAACAGTCTTCCTACCAAGGAAAGTATTCGACGTGTTACAACCGAAAATCGACGAGTTCAAACCTCGAGAATATTCAATCATCATAAAGCCATCCAAACGAAGATACCAGTCTTTGAATTCATCAAAACTAGACCATTC
>JAFIRS010008661.1:0-15346 GCA_018342105.1 Gonioctena quinquepunctata | reverse complement strand
ATACATTTTGAGTTGCCTGGAATTCATGTTTTCTTGATTTTATGAATAAATACGTTAACCGTTATTCAAGCTAAATTCTGGAATGAAATTACAATGTCTTGTGATCAAGTCTATTCGTTTTCTAGAGAGTTTCGCTGACAGTGCTGTAATGAAATATATGACAGGACGAATAGGATAATATTGTTTATGGAATTTAATTGGTGAATAATATTCTGGCGCTTGTGGATTCATAATAGTTCTTCTAAATTCAGAATACTACTACTGTTAAATTCAGAATACTACCGCTTCCGTCAATGTATATCGAACATTCTCTGAGAGAAATACATGAACAATCAAATGGGTTGATTAGACAATCTCAAATTCATAGCTACAGTACAAGACAAGCAGATTCCATTAGGTTACCAAAGTACCGGCTTTCTGTTTCCCAGAAGAATTATTTGTACTACATATGATGCGTTGTGGAGTAAAACACTTGTTTATTGATCTTGGTTCATTCCTCAAGTGTCTACTACATTGATAAGTGGACTGTAAACTTATTATGGGAAAAAGAGAATGTGTAATCAAGATTTGAAGTGTGTACAGTCAACGAGAGAGAGTTCTGTCACCCTCGACCCGCTATTGTCAAAAACCCACGGTGGAGTTCGTTCGAGATCGGCTCGGACTGGTGATCGATGCACTGCTGAAAGGATAAATGTTTACCATAGGCGTTTCAATAGGGTTTGCCACTGTACATCCCGCCAGCCTTGAAAGTTATCAGTTTCGAAAGAAAACAAATAAGTAATTATTAACAACGATACAAATGCGGTTTTAGCATAAATGTCTTTTCATGTCTCTGTGTCTCTTGACGGCAAAACACAAATGTTAATAGCACTTTGCTTGAAAACACCAGTTGAAGTTTTAACACTCACAATTCGTACCACTTTGTCATTACCAGGATGGAGCGCCACAATTCTTCCCAGTTTCTATTGCAACGGAAGCAGTCCAGACTCTTTCAGGACCACTAGATCTCCAATCTGGATATGATTGGGTTCACGTCGTTTCCATTTGTAGCGCTGCTGAAAATTTGTTAAGTACTCAGCCGACCAACGCTGCCAAAAGCGTTGAACCATTTGTTGTAGTCGATGGTACAAACTCAGCCTCTGAGCAGGTTTATCGCTCACGTCTGTTTGTGGAATGGCTTCCAATGAGTTGCCCACAAGGAAATGACCAGGGGTTAGAGGAACGAGGTCAGAAGGATCGCTAGAAAGCGCCGTTAGGGGACGTGAGTTTAAAACTGCCTCAATTTGACACAGTGACATGAAAAGACATTTATGCTAAAACCGCATTTGTATTGTTGTTAATAATAACTTATTTGTTTTCTTTCGAAACTGATAACTTTCAAGGCTGGCGGGATGTACAGTGGCAAACCCTATTGAAATGCCTATGGTGAACATTTATCCTTTCAGCAGTGCATCGATCCCCAGTCCGACCCGATCTCGAACGAACTCGCCCGAGGGTTTTTGACAATAGCGGGTCGAGGGTGATAGAACTCTCTCTCGTTTGACTGTACACACGTCAAATCTTGATTCCACATTTTATTCTTCCCATAATAAGTTTACAGTACACTTATCAATGTAGTAGACACTTGAGGAATAAACCAAGATCAATAAACAAGTGTTTTACTCCACAACGCATCACCTAGTTACCCCAATATACCACCCCTGAATTGAAATATTCGCAAATAGAACAAATTGATCGTTGCCAGTGTTTTTTTAATGCAAATACATTACTAGGAATTAAAAATTACCCCAACACCCAATTCATGCTATACTTATAAAAAACTTGCTAAACACGCGCCATATGATGATATAATTTGTGACCCAAAAACTATTCCAGTATCTCATCCCCGAATGGAAAAGGCATGAGAAAATCAACAGAAATAATGTATTTGCATGAAAAAAAAACACCATCAACGATTACTTTGTTCTATTTGCCAATATTCCAATGTGGGGGTGGAATATTGGGGTAGCTAGGTATAGTATCCAAGAGTCACAAATTACTTCATGCTATATGACGTGTTAAAAAGTTCTTACAACAAACTCTTCTTTCGAAAAACCTACAGCAATAAAAATATTAATATTATATATATAAATATTATAACCTGATTCACTGATTCATTATCGCTGGTAGCATACATATATGACAAAAAACATTCTAGCATTCTTAACAGAAAAAATAATTTATTCATGGCTGGCCACGAATTGTGACCATCACTAAACGAACACTGGCGGATGGCCCGACATCCACATAAGCACCACAAATTCGTGGCTGCAACTTGTGGCTGCTTCCACACTGAATATTTGAATAACTATTATCCTTGAAATCGGATTTTTAATCATAAGGCAGAATCTCTCTCGCTTTGGGTAACAGTACTAAATATTTTCAGCATCTAGTCCAGGATCCATGGTCCACTTTTGCACTTGATTACTATCAAGCAAATTTTCTGTGAGTAGCTTCATTTTGATGAGACGCCCAACAATTTCCTGTACCAAACTTTCGATTGTGGTAGCCAACAGAGGTAGCACGGATAAAATATGTCGATTTGATGATTCTCAAAAATTCATTACTAACTGGGTTTTTTTTTGTTAAATCTCAAGATAATTATCTAAATTATTCGAAAAAATATTTGTCCTACGAAATGTATGGTTTGATCAAAGAGTCCACTCCTCCCAACATGTATCGATAACGGGGTCATCAAAAATGATTACTAACCAGCTGATTTTTTTTTTGACTTGTTAATATGTATATCATTTAACAGTCATTTTGTCCTACAAATTGCGTGGTACGTTATCCCGATCCTACGCTCAAAAGTAATAGTACAGATCCTTGATCTGAAAATAATTACTATCAAGCTGAATCTTCGGGAATAGCTTCGTTTCGATGAGCCGCCCAACAATTTCCTGTGCGAAAATTATCGATTGTGGTAGCTAACAGAGGTAGCAAGGATAAAATATGTCGATTTGATGATTCTCAAAAATTTATTACTAACTGGGGTTTTTTTTTTTTAAATCTCAAGATAATTATCTAAATTATTCAAAAAAATATTTCAAAAATATGGTTTGTCAAAGAGTCCCCTCCTTCCAAATGTATCGATAAGGGGTCATCATAAATGATTACTAACCAGCTGATTTTTTTTTTTTTTGACTTAGTTAATATTTATATCATTTAACAGTCATATTGTCCTACAAATTTCGTGGTACGTTATCCCGGTCCTACGCTCAAAAGTAGTAGTACAGATCCTTGATGTAAAAATAATTACTATCAAGCTGAATCTTCGTGAATAGCTTCGTTTCGATGAGCCGCCCAACAATTTTCTGTGCGAAATTTCTCGATTGTGGTAGCCAACAGAGGTAGCAAGGATAAAATATGTCGATTTGATGATTCTCAAAAATGTATTACTAACTGGATTTTTTTTTGTTTAATCTCAGGATAATTATCTAAATTATTTGAGAAAATATTTGTCCTACAAAATGTATGGTTTGATCAAAGAGTCCCCTGCTTCCAATATGTATCGATAATGAAGTCATTAAAAATGATGTATGGTGTAATGCACACATGCGGTGCCCCACGGAAAAATTGCCAGAAAATTTTGGATGGACGATAATTGATGACAAATATGCATATTATTGGTTTGATGGTCCCCAAAGTCCACCTTTTGAAGAATTATCTTCTGACATACGAGGTACCCTATTAATACTATTGTTATTTATTGATTGATTATTCATTATTATTTAATTTACTTAATTTTTTCATGTTATTACAGAGTCAGATATCACGAATGAAGAAAGTGAAATAGATGGAGATGACAGCGATGTTAGTAGCGGAGATTATGAAGATTTATCAGATGAATCTGATGAAGATAATTTTTTTTTATATATAAATACACAAATTTTTGTACCTAGTTCTCTAAAAAATGAAGGTATTTGAATTTAAAAAAAGACTTTTTTCACTGTATTTTATGTTACAAATAGGAAAACGAAAAAATGACAATTCTTGTCGGACTAGTGATACATACCTGTTTTCTTGTAGGACATTGTTTCATTTGAGCAGAGAACACACTAACCTATTATGTAATATTTTTGTCCTACAGTTAGTAATGAGAAAAATGGTCTTGTGGTATTAACAATTTCTGAGCGTAGGACCGGGATAACGTAACACGCAATTTGTAGGTCAATATGACTGTTGAATGATATGAATATTAACTAGGCAAAAAAGAAAATCAGCTGGTTGGTAATCATTTATGATGACCCCGTTATTGATACATGTTGGAAGGAGGGGACTCTTTGATCAAACCATACATTTTGTAGGACAAATATTTTTTCGAATAATTTAGATAATTATTTCGAGATTTAACAAAAAAAAATCCAGTTATTAATAAATTTTTGAGAATCATCCAATCGACATATTTTATTTTTGCTACCTCTGTTAGCTACCACAATCGAGAGTTTCGTACAGGAAATTGTTGGGCGTCTCATCAGAATGTAGCTACTCACGGAAAATTAGCTTGATAGTAATCAAGTGCAAAAGTGGACCATGGATCCTGGACTAATCTATTTGCGTATCACATTAATGTGTATGCAATCTCAATTTCAAATCCACTCGCCCTGGGTTGCCTACTTTTTCCGACCGTTTCTTAGAATTTTTTGTCGCCCCACCCTATCCACTGAGATATTTCACTGACTTTGAAGACGAGAATTCGTAGCAACCTTTTGACTGTAGGCAATTAGTTTTGTGTCTACCAAGAACTATAGGGCCTGGTGTTTTATAATTTTAGGTGAGATTATTTATATATGGAAATTGTTCATGTTATCTAACTCTGTTTTGTAATTTTAGCCTTCAAAACTGTGAATCTTTTGTGATTGCCGATTTTCGCCCTTCGTTGAAACGTGCGTCCTTGTAAGGTTCAATTTCAAAGAAAACATTTATATAACAATACATAAAGTATATATTATCCCAACCAGCATTATGCAGGTGAAATTTTGACCTTCGAATAGTGGCGCTGAATTTAGGGTAATTTCACACATTTGTATGCACCAGTATTGAAAAATTATTGAAAAAAAAAAAAGAAAGCTTTTATCAACACAAATGCACTAAAAGGGAAAAATAATGTATTTCATTGTTTGATCTAGGTTTTCTGTGAGTAACAGATTCAAAATCTTGCCGCGCAAGATGATTACTCATTTTGTATCCGCGGCAAGCTTTTGAATCTGTTACTCAGATCAAAATGAAAGAAATTATTTTTTTCCTTAATGCATTTGTATAAATAAAGCTTGCCTTAAAAAAAATATTGTTGTTTTTTTATTAACGACTAATAAAAGCTTTATTTGATTTTTTTTGTTTATTATTTTTAGTATTTATGATGTTAAATTACTAGTCTGGTGATTTTATCTATTTATTTTTGATTTCGACAAAAAAATCTTAATCTCCCTCCCCGAAAAGCCGTAGATACCAATTTTGAATAGAATTGGACCATAATCACAAAAATTGTCCGCCATTTTGTTTTTTTTACTGAAAAAAAATGCAGAATGCATTGTCACCGACATTATGTTCACCTTCCAAAATCGGACGATTAGAAGTGGGTCAAATTTAACTTGCAAGATTTGATTACAGACACACACACAGACAGACACCGGGACAGGTGAAACTGAATAAAAGCGTGTAAATAAATTAAACTAATTTGGTAGAGAGAAATTGGGATATCATTTCACACAATGGGCAACTGATTAATCACCTAAAAAGCTATAAGGAATACAAAATAAAAGTTGAAAGAAGTCATGTAGGATTTTTCTTAGAATTTCAACTTCGATAATATGGATTTTTTTCAATTACATTACGATGAAGAACAATGCAAACTTCGTATGTCGAACAAAAATTGTTTATGAAAGGTATGAAAACCACGCGGAAAAAGCAGCAGAAATAAGACAGATGGAGCAACAGTAAGCCATAGATATGCGGAATTGGAAAAAATACAAATTCCATGCGGGTGAAGCTGTGGGCGGCAGCTAGTTGTTTATGAAATAATATGTAGAATGTTTACTACCGTTTAATGAGAATATAACTACTATAATTGATTTCAGCAACTTTCTCGACTTCACAATTCTACTATATTACTATGAAGATATAGCAAAGTATTGTGGATAACGAACAAAGGATCAAATCATTCAAAACGAGTCACTAAGTTGGAATATTACCTTTGAATAGATTACTTTTTCTACCTGGTTTTCCATTCGTGGAAATATCGACTGCCCATAATAATTACACCGAATGAAATGATTTTTTGATTATTCTCGAAGAATTGCAATTGATAAATTTGGCTATTATGAAAATAGGTATTATTTGTGTGACATACGAAGGATACCAAATAAATTGTTTGTTATTGCTTTTCTATATTTTCTAGTAAAGCAATAACCATACGATGTTTTTAAAGAACGTGATGAGAATGTGTCAAATGAAATATGAATATTATATCAATCAAATAAAAAAGAGATCAATCCGTTTTGATGCAAAATTCAGAAAAATATTTACCAACTGAATATTATCATTTACATATACCTATACGTAGTAACTTATCGCCATCAATTATGTTTTAACTTACTCTCCTTTAGATTTCCCGATTCATTTTCGTTTCCTCAGGTCGTGAAAAATTATTATACCAAATATTTGGATTTATATTTTCCGAACAAGACCACACGATGATTAGAAAATACGACGTCAATTATAAATTTCCTGCTTTTCGAATTCAAAACGGCCGTTGCTGGATTATTTTATGAATAACCCAGTTTGGACATGTTTTTTAGACAATCAATGCCACAGAGGAGAAAACAACTCTTTCAATAGATGTACATACATAATTTTCAAGATTAATTTCATTTAGATTGTAATATTAACAAAAGCCACTGAAATTATTTCGCTTCCTGGATACTTTTTCACAACTATACTGTTATGACATTGGATATTTCATGTCGAATAATTGTTAAACAAAAGCCCTAAATTATTTCGCTTCCTGGATACTTTTTCACAACTGTTTATGACATTGCGATATTTTCAATTGTTATAATTTATAAGTTATTACTTATTGAAGCTGACAAAAAACTAATAAATTAAAAAGAAAGGTTGTTTTTTTTTATTCTTATTGATTATTATTACTGGTTTCATATACGAAAATACTATTAGATTACATCGATTTTAAATTTTTAGTGCTACTTGTTCAAAAATAGTATAAACAAATAGATTCATTACATAATTTTGTATTTTTTTCACTTTTTTCCTTATTCAAACACAAGATTGCGATTCGCTACAAAGTAGAATTATTTTTATAATATATAACCTATTAACTACTGCATACCCAACAAACATTATAGGTAAAATTTACGTCATTTCGACCTTCGAATAGGTCAGCGCCCTAATTGGCGAAGGTAATTATTACGTTATAATTACCTTAAATTTACCATTATGGGGAAAAAAGTGGAAGTAATTCAGAAGTCGAAATTTGGAAAATTAAGACATTTTTCCTTATAAGTTGAAGGCATAAATAGGTAAAATTGCCTCCAGACTAGTCGACTGATGGTAAAAATGTAGTCATTTTTACCTATTTCAGGTTATAAACACTGTAATGAAACAAACCATGGCAGGTTAGAAGAAGATGATAAAAGTTTACTGAATATTTATTGTATATCTTACCCTACATGCTTATTCGTGAAAGCGTTTAAGTTGACATGAACATGGCGTATGAAGAAAAAACTGTCAATAAACGTATAGCAGATAATGCAATAAGTGATGGTTTCGCATTCACACCTAGTTGTGATTTTATTTGCGATACAAACTTTTCTGTGATAATGTTGATTTTTACTCGTCTAAAACAAGTGGGCCCATCAAATTATTGAATTTGTATGGAAAAAACCCATTAATTTATGTCTACTTTCACAACTTTTTCCATCAAACACTTCAAAAACTGATTTTATAGATGAAGTATGTGTATACATATCATATTCACCTATTTTTTGACTACCAATCATCAAAATGTGGTCGATTCGAGAAAATTATGTATTATTTTTACAATGGCGGAAACGGTTCAAACCGAAAAATATGGCGTAGGTTCCATATGGGACCTATATGTCGAAATTCCTTAAAATTTTGACTATGAGAACACATAGACTTTGTTCAAAGTCGAAAGTAACCTTTATTCCTGACTTTGAAGTCCATTTTCCTTATCTTGGGATTTCAGACCCTTTCACATTGTGGTCACGTGATGAAATGCAATATATGTTATTGGATGTTTTTTCATGCATGTCTATACGTTTCGTTCTCTGGATGGATTGCGAATCGTGGATAATAAATTTATATTTTACTTATTCTATGTTCTGTGCAGAAACACTCAAATGTCAATACGGGGTGAAAAAATCAATATTTCTTGCTAATGTTAATGGTGAAGCCAAGTAACCTATAGTTACTCAGAGAAATGGATATAGACTAGAAAACCCTGTAATGAGTGTTTATTCTGAAATTAAATATCAAATCCATCAGTAATGTTGATAATAGTACGCGATATTAATATTTTAGTGCACATCTTCCCAGAATAGAAACCATGATTAATGTTATGGTCTAATGAGGGAATCTCTTTCCGAAGACTAATAGCCAATCATAACATTCTAAATATAAAATGGTGTGTTGTGATTGGCTGAATAATTTTGATTTGACATTTCTGCGTTCCGCATGCGGTGCCCGGAAATATACAATTTATCAGCCATTTGTAAATACCATTAAAAAATCGACCAATTATGATTTGCTTGATTTTGACTTTTCCGGAAGCCACAATGATTGGTTTTGAAATTTTCGAAGCCATGGAAACTCATCATTTCAATACATCAATCTCTTATTTTTGTTAAAATAAATTTTCTATTTGATTTGATTTTTTTGCGTATTCAATACCATTTTTTCATCCATTTACTTCAAAAGGATGAACTTCATTGAATTCCATTTTGTCGCTGCATCATTGAAAACGTCGCGGCTGTAGTTTACCGCTGGCGACAGACGAAGCTTTCTGAACGCAGCCCGTTCATTGTTCAGTATCTCTTACCGACATGACCTGAGACCTAACCAAAGTTTAAGGTTAACGCTTTCATGTTTTTATTTCAATAATGGATGAGTGTTTTAGAATAGTTTCCGTGATAAAAAGACGTGGAGCAACACCCATAGTTGAATATTCCTATGTACCACATAAGTGGGAACAAAAAGGGGAGTGTTCTACCATCTTTTAGTAATTTAGATTTTCCATGCCAATATTAATATTTTAGTAGGTCACCAACTGCTTGTATGGAGACTTTATGCGACAAGGCCCAATGTCTGAGCTCCTCTAACAATGAGAGTTATCTTCCAAGCTTTGTGCCTTATTCCCATTGAACTCATCGTCTTTTGATCCATATTTTTCCCTGGTATCATCATCAGTACAAGCAATTTCACACTCTACATTAAATGATGACTGAGTGGAAGATGATGGCTCTGATCTCTGGACATCGGAAAGTATAGGATGGTTTCGGATTATATTTTCATTTGTTCTCATTCTGGCAGCTAATCGATAATAGTTGGTGGTATACCTGTATGGTTTACTAACTCTATTCGAATTTTTGCTCAGCATTTTATAGATTTCTAAGATTTAGGGCACAATAAAAAAATTATAGGAAGTAAATTGTATCATGTCATCCTCATCTGAATCGACTTGGTCTTTAATATCTGATGATAGACTAAATTACTTTGAGGATTTTATTTTAGGAAACTTTGACTTCGTTGTAGACATTTAGTCTAATTAGACAAATATTGTGGTAATCTCGCCCTCATTGTAGAGCAGTAGGTATAAACTAGGTCAAGAAATGTCCAGGCAACTCCTTCAACTTAATTGGTACCAAAATAGGTAATGAAGAGTATATAGTAGACCTGTTTACTGACTTGTCAATTCCCTGACTATATGAACACACATGAGGTAATAATTAGGTAAATATTCACCAGAAGGTTTTTCCTGAGAGTTCCAAGTATTTTGAACACACTTTGCTGGTTACCTTTAGGTAAAATTTAACCTAGTAAATAACTCTATTAACCCATGGGGCTGTGAAGGTATATTTGAAGTCCATAACAAGTAATTTCATACTACGCACTACGCCTATTAAGTTTTTGGTTTTTGAAGGAGATTTGGTGGTCTCAATTATGGTTTTTATAACTCCAATTATAACTTTGGAGTTAGTTAGTACTTGAAGGTAAAGTATTTGGTCAGAAATGGGTAAATTCGGACTTCTTGAAGCCGTTTTACCCCACTGCTTGGTATGATTTTCCTATAATGTTAGTTGGGTATACACTAATACACATTCAATACGATTTTATTGAGTGAAAGCATGTCTTCTATTTCAAAGAGTAGTATCGGTGATATCATTCAAAATAGTTTTGGTCCTGTTGTTCTATGTCGAAGCGTTCAAAAGTTAACACTGAGGGGTGATATCATTCAATACGTTTTTATTTCATTGTTCTACGTCCAACCGTTCAAAAGTTAACAGGAAGGACTATTAAAAGCCGCACTGTATATAGAATAACTGAAGATAGCGAAATCTTATGAAATATTTCAAAAAAAAAATAGAAGGGCATACACATCAGAATTGTTAATTTAAGTGCTTTTATTATTTATACTACTAGGGCTATAGCTTCTATCAAAAAATAATTTGTTTATAGAAGATTTCCAGCTGATTTGTTTAGAGGCCTAGGCTACATATACTCATAGGTTCTTTGTCCATTTTTATGGGAATATATTATTGACTCAAAACTTCCTAGTATTTGACTATATAAAAACATGGTTCCGTACAATTATTCGAAATTATCTCTATGTTAGATTCTGTGGGGGCAAGGAATCTATATATTTATCTTAGATTATTTTTTTTAAATCACTCAATTCGTTCAAAGGAAGCAAGAGCTCTATAAAAACCGTATATTCGACTTTGCAGAGTGGACGGTCCCACTTTTCAGCTGTTTATTTTACACTGAGAATTCAATTGATTGATTTATGCTCTGATACTCCAGGAGTTTATCAAATCTCTACACTTTCTCTAATAAGTAATACCTTGCAAGGGTGGAAAACCACAACCTCCCAAATACCTAAAGGCAGGACTAGACGAGGTACTCTGACATACATGAGGGGGTACACAATAGATCTGAAAACGTGAGGAGGCTTCTAGAAGCCCCGAACAACAAATCTGATATAATAGGTGAAATTGAGGTCATTCGCATGGGAATTTAGCGATAGAGAATTTTTTATGTCATATAAACGTCCTATTCACTAGTATGAAAAAATCTATTTTATATTCGCTGCAACCTTTTGAATCTGCTACTCAAAAATAAATTAAAGAATTATTTTTTCCTTTTCAGTGCATTTGTATTAAAGCTTGTCTTATTTTTTTTCTATCATTTTTAGTAATACATGAAATCTGTCATCTTATTGAATTCTGACAAAGATTTATAATCTCCGACCACAAAAAAAACACCAATTTTGAATGGATCGGGCTATAATCACAAAACTCGTCGCTATTTTGAATTCGTGTATTTTCGACCCCAAAAATCCCCACATACCAATTTTTATTGGAATCGGGCTATAACCACACTCGTCGCTATATTGGAGCCGCCATCTTTAATTTATGACAAAAAATTCGTTATCTCTACCCCCGAAAACCCCCACATAACAATTTTGAATAGAATCGAACCACAATCACAAAAAAAATTTAGCAAAAATTCCCTAAGGCATTGTCACCTGCCAAATTTCACGTGAATCGGACAACTAGACGTGGGTGAGAATTTACTTGCAATATTTGAACTGAACATACAAATGTGAAGTTGAATAAAAGCTTATAAAAATCGAGATATCAAGACATTTTGCCTAAAAGGCATAAATAAATAAAATTGCGTTTTCGATTAACTGCCGATACATGAAAATCCATATTAAAGCAAACAAAAGGCACTCACCTCACTGAATAATTCACTGAATTGTATTTACAAAACCACCACGACACGTCTTTCGCTATACGAGATCTTCTTCAGATGGGGATAACACTAACTCAACAATCACAATGTCTCATGTTAAATAAGCAGCAGGCAGGTAGAAGCAGGTATAAAAGTAATGAGGGATTTCAATGAAATTCCAATAGGTCATCAAATAGAATGGGGATCATATCCATTACCTGTTTAATCTCCAGTAAAGAAATTTAATAATGGAGAATTATTTCGACAAACTGATTAGGAAAATATTTAGGCCGAAAGCATTTATTGATTACCAAACTTCCTAGAAGGTCAAGATGCGACCTTTCTTTTCTATATGTAATAATCCAAACTCATTGGTTTTCTAGAACTTTCTAAGTTTTTTTAAATGATATTATTCGCCTGGTATGAATTTCAATTGCAATTTCAATTATAATTAATTCTCAAATGTTTCTACTGAAAAAGGAATGTTGATTAATATATGAATCATGCTTTTATATGCGGATAATTAATGTTGGAATGGATGCGCTGGTGTAGTGTATACTGTCTGTATAAGAAAAATGTTTATTACTGATTATTTTTTAGTACGGTCTAAAACGTTAATATTTATGGATTCGAAGGATTTTATATCTTTAAGTTCCCACAAATAATACTAAATGCCGTTCACATAACTGTACCAGTATAAGAAATTTTCAATTGAGGGATTGATTATTGTGAATATTTGTTTCCATGTTGACCCTGAATATTTCAGCTAATACAGGACTCAAAGGATTACCCATTATTACTCCTTTATTAGAAGAATATAAATTATTGTTGAATTGAAAATAATTTTGAGATGAACAAACTGTACAAAATAAATCTTATAATTCTTTTCAAAATCGGATTGACATTGTTCCTAACCAACGGATTATCTACCAAAAATGACATGAAATTACAATGTCTTGTGATCAAGTCTATTCGTTTTCTAGAGAGTTTCACTGACAGTGCTGTGATGAAATATATGACAGGACGAATAGATAATATTGTTTATGGAATTTAATTTTTGAATAATATTCTGGCGCTTGTGGATTCATAATAGTTCTTCTACCTTTCTCATCTAGAATACACTGAATTGATTTCAGTGTTTCTTTTACTTGTTGTTGTTAAGATAATGTTGGATTATTATCGAGTCTTACGAATATATATGAATTAAAAATCTAAAGTCTTCTGTATTCAATCAGCGTTTGTTCTTTGTCTCCACGTGTAAAAATGATGGCAGTTGCAATGATTTTTTCTTTCGTCATTTTTCAACTGTTGTTCTTTTATTGTGCTCAATGTAAAAATTGAAAGCTCTAATTTCAATATATTTGTTAAATATGTTTGTTAATACTAAAATCGAGAGTACCTTTCAACGTTTTTTCTGCTTATATTATGAGAATTTCAAATTTTTGTCGTTGAGTTCTGATTTAAGGGATAGTAAAAGTCTTTAAAACAGGTTAATGAATTTGATTCGTTATACAAAAATCATAGAAACCTCAAAACAATTTTCAACAAAAAGTTTCAGAAGTTTTTCAATAGATTTATTGATCTATTCAAAACAAATTTCACGTCACACCAAACAAGATTGATTGTGGAAGGTTTCAACTATAACATAAAACCAGAAATCAATGAAGAAAAACAGTTAGAAACTCTAAGAATTGAAGCAGAAATAGCTTCAAACCTACTGCCGATTTAATGATAATATATCGTAATCATAGTTTCAAAAACTCACATTAGGCACAATAAATAAACAACAACAACAAAAAACTAACTAACTAAAGACTATTACAGAGAACTTAGATTTTTTGAATTCAACAATGATCACACATTTTAAAAAAAAAAACTAAAAATAATTCTGGATGAAAGAGAAAAGTAAGATTTACTTACAGTTTATTTTTCTCAAAATTATTTTAAATTCAAAAATAGTTTTTTCTAATAATAGACTAAAAATGAATATAAATGAAATATTCATCGGGAGCTTGGAAGAAAAAATTCACAATAATTCTTATATTAGAAATTTCTTATACTGGTACACGGGTGTGACAGCAGCAACGGTTCTCCAACAAGGGTTTCTTATAGTAATTCATACAATTTGTTGGTTTTCGAGATGAAAATGGATATTGTTGGGAATGTTTTAATGAATAACTCTATTTTGGCACCTTCTTGATACGTTCAATGACACGAATTGACTTACTCAATAACTCACCCCCTAACTAAAGGGTTGAAAAAGTAATGGGATAAACATATTCCGGGTAATTTTTTAAATGCTAGAATATTATTTTGAACTCGTTCCGCACGCTTCTACAGTATAATAAGTGTAACCAAGGAACTGCTCCTCAACCACCCCTCGAGCACCCTTAAAAAATGAAAAATAATTTAGAACAGTTGTTCTTGGAGGTTTTTTTACGCGTCAAATAGCATGAAATAATTCATTACTCCTAGATATTCCACCTACACAGTGAACATTTTTAGGGTGTACTTTCAATCGAGTGGATTTCAGAGCCAACTCCGATTCAAATCAACACCTGAATAGCAATGTATTGTCCGTTTTATTGAAAATTTCATAACAAGGTGTTCAGTGGTGTCAATTCTGACCTCATCAGTGAGAAATAACAGTGAGGAGATTTAGAGTGATTCTGAAAAATAGATTCAAAAGAAACAACAAGTGGTTGAAAAGTAGTACCCAACAAATGCTTTTATTCATCTTCAATCGGGAACTACACGCAAAAGTGAAAATTGACACCCAGTTACACCGTATCAAATCACGATTGAATCGAAACCGTGAATGAATCATGAAATTTGGTACTAATATTTACTCATGAAATCTTGCATTCTCCCTGATTGATTTTGAATGCCGCTGGTGTTGAAATTACCTCCTGACTCAATGTCGTCCTATGTTTTATGAATTTTGTTATAAGGATTCGGGATGAATATATAGATACCAGAGTAAGTACATATTTGAATCATAGGTAACAATAAGCTTACCAGATGATTTCATGAGAATAATAGACAGAATGAAAAATTGTAAATGAAAAAATATTTTAACCTCACAAACAAACGAAAAAAAAAAGTGAATCCTAAATTCTAATACCTCCTTTGATTTAAAAAATAGTCACCCTTTTAAGGCAATTTTTAAAAAAGACAAACTTAGAAAAGTAAAGATATTGTTTTCTTTTTAAAAATAATAAAAGTGTAATTCAAAAACCAAAAACTGACAAAGGTACCTATTGACAATGAGCCACCTTTTGGGATTTTCAAAAAAAGCAATATTGTCTAATAAACA
>JAFIRS010008660.1:0-15347 GCA_018342105.1 Gonioctena quinquepunctata | reverse complement strand
CTAGTGAAATCTAGCAAACTTCCGTTTGTAGACAGCTTCGTAAACCGTGCATCAGAGAATCTTGCTTGGTATCATTTTTCAGTTCACGTGTTCTGAATGTCTGAATTATTTTTCAAAACAATATTCAATTGCGAATGTTTCCCTCTTCAATAGTGTTTGTTTCTTACAAGAGACTGTGATAATTATGATGAGTGTATCAAAGCAGAGTACGAAGTCAACTGACTGTATCACCAATTTGGATATAACAAGGTTAGTTGTTTTCTCCACTTTGAAGCCTGCAATGTATACATTTATTACACAATCAGTTCAACATTCCACATCATTCAAATTTCGAGTTAAATGTTTATTGCATTCGGTAATTGCCAAAGTTTCTCTGAGTAGGTCACCTGAAAGTTTCTCTGAGTAGGTCACCCAAAAATTTGATGAATTTTACAAAGAACAAAACATGTTTTACATTTGTTTTCAGATTTTTTACCACTAATTCGTTATGAAATGGCATTATACACTCGTCATTCACGGGTGTGCAAGAGTTAGATTATACCCTGTATAATATGTAAATTTCAATTCAACTTCACCAACAACTTTAAATGAACAATTCATAATAAATCAATTTCACACTTGCACCGTCTGGCAATCAATACTCTGTACGATCAAACAGGATACATACCAACCATTGTAAAAGAGTATTCTCTACCCATTCAAGCAAAAGCCGAATATGTAAATGATGCAAGCAATAGACAAGAAATATGACACGCAACGCCGTGCAAGCAATCGTGGCTTAATGTATGTATATATATATATATATATATATATATATATATATCCACTTAACAAGTATGTATATATATACTTGTTAAGTGGATATTGAAAGATTTAAAAAAATCCCAATCTTTCATTTTCATACCAATATCGGCAAATTATGAGTCGTTTGATAGAGCTTCATTAGCTCCACAACTTTTACCCGAAGTGTTTTTCTGCGAGATGTACATATAAATAAAAAATCCTTGCAAATTATCATTAATGAAATCTACTTTTGAGACTGGCCACGACATCGTTTTTTCAACATCATATTCTTGTTCAGCGACTTCAAAAACCCCCATAGCATCAATTTGGGTAAAATTGCTTCGGAATTCATTGAGTTATTCAAATTTGCATAAAAAAATTGTTTTTCATCGTTTAAACAATTAATAAACAACCAGCGCACAAAATGTTTATAACTTTTTTCTGCAAGTCATTTCTAAGTAATATCAGAAGGTTTCAGGAAAATCCATGGAGTACTCTAGGATTCCGAAATAATGCATAATTTTAAGCTATTTTTACTCCACTATAAGTCTATTATAGTTTATTTGTGAAATCTACCTTGACGCGCCATCCGATTTACCCACAGCTGGTATATTGTATAGTCATAATGCTTCTGTTTACTAATGTCTTATGAGACCAATAAAACACTAGTGTCCTATGATCATAAGATATTCTACACTCACATAATAAACAAAACCATTTGTCATAGAAACCATATCATAACCTGCTTGAACAACATATTTTATAAATTTTCTACAAGTTTAGGAAAAGTCTTCGGGTTCATAACATACCAGCTGTGGATAAAGTGTTGTATTGCATTTCATGTCTTAGCATATAAAACACTTGTGTTGCTTTTTTTTTTGTTTTACATATGACTAATATGACACTCATTCAATAAATAACTATTATTCGGATTTGATTGTTTATGTAGGATGCCATCCCTTATGTAAACAAACGAAAGGTTACTTGAGATTTGAATAGTCTTTCAGTCATTTCTAAACTTTCTTGAATCGGCATTGGATCGATCTATTTTCTTTTTCGATATATCCCACAATTGCTCATTTTCCGGGTGCGATAAAATATTATTTAGTAGTTATCTTTCTTTATCGAAATTGCTTTAAAAATCGAGATTCAACTGTTTTCTCATTTTTTATGCCTATACTTTGCTCATCTGAAAATGGAAACTGCATAGATAATGGGAAAATTGTCAAATCAAATATTAACATAAGAGTTGTGATTTTGTTTATACAACACTAAACAGGAAAGTAAATTAAATCATCAATACGACTGCTCTTTGGTGTAGGTTCCATTTGAAATAGGAAAGGATGGATATATATATATATATATATATATATATATATATATATATATATATATATATATATATATAAATATATATATATCTTTATATATATACCGGGTGTCAAAATTATTAGACAAGTCATAACTTCTAGAATATTAGATGTATAAAATGAGATTTCGTATAGGAAATTGGTATAATATGAAAAGGAGAGTTTACGCATATTTTTTATTTTCGGGTCACTTCCGGTTTCACCAGAAATGACTCCGGTTTTGAATTTTTAAATGGGACACCCTGTATATTGTAACATTTTTTGATTTCTGAGACAATTCTGGATCAGAATGTGACATTTTTTAAAGTTTTTACGTACTTAATTTTTTTAGAGTCACTTTTAATATTGCATCTAGGTGGCCATGATTGGACGTTAACTAATCTGAGGACCTCAGGTGATGTCAGAAAATTAGAATCCAGAGTTTTAGTGACTAGTATGATAGATAGGAATAAGACAAATGGCAAAATTACATTTTCGTGTCTTACTATTATTTTTCAAATGGCGATCATTTTTTGAAAAGCACTTTCCGAAAAAAGGATTTCTTTACGAATCTAACGATATTAATTTATTTGCGATTAGTTTAAAAATAAGAACATAACTTAAATATTACTAAGGAAAATACTGGATAATAATTTATTTACTTTTGTCAACTGTGCCATGAATAATATTCTATTTACTTTCACTCTAGTAAATTTTCGAAGTCCTCCTTGTTCAAGACACATTTCAGCTCGTTCAATTGTTTCTCTCAACAAGTTTCGTAACATTTGAGGCGTTATACTTCTAAATGCCTGTAGAATTCTTTCCACTGAGATTTCAAGAGTGGGTGGGGCTGTTGCATAGTAAACCTTTTCTTCAACATATCCCCAAATGAAAAAATCGAGCACAGTGAGATCCAGTGAGCGGGCAGGCCACCGTACTGGACCATTGGTTGCAATAAGTTGATTATTAAAATGCTCTTTTAAGTAATTAAGAACTTCTCTGGTATCATAAGGGGGTGCTCCATCTTGTTGGGAGTAAATTCGCCGTAAAACTGGTAAACAAGGTAGATTTTTCAAATGATCCTCGATTTCATTCTGAAGAAAACCTAAATACCTAACCTCTGTTGTTAACTGACCTTGAAACAATATTGGTTCAATTATTTTGTTTCCAACGATACCAGAGCAGACATGACACCAAACCTTTCTTGAAAATTGCCCTCTCTCATTGCATGTTGATTTTGTTGGGCCCAGTGCCGAGTATATAACATACCATTATTTGTAAATCATGATTCGTCGGAAAATAGAATGAAGTTGTTAAAATTTGGATTAACTCTATGATTTTGAAGCAGCCTATCACAAAATACTACCCGTCTATCGCCATCGTCAGCATACAAATGTTGATCTAACTGATATTTAAATGCTCGATAACCGTGCTTTTTCAGTATTTTTCTTGTTGTTGCATGTCTTGATTAATTTCTCTCAAAGAAACCGTTTTATCAACCTCAACCGCAGCAAGAACGATAATCTCAGTCTCTTCATTTATGATAAACCTCTGTTCCGCCTCTCGATTTCCTTCCTGCCTAAAACGATTCTCAACACACGGAAAATACTGACAACTCATCAGCATTCCTTAAATTTCTATGACATTTTCCAAAAATTAATAACATATTCACTTTTTCACTTTGAGTATAAAATATTTTGAAGAAAAATTTAACTGAAATTTAACGGAAATTAAGGAAGTTTTACTGTCTGTCACTAGAGCTCATGTGTTGAGCAGAGCGTCGGGCAGAACTTTGTTGAGCAAACAACTTGTACCAATGAATGTAATTTAATATGAATTCTAAACGTATTTATTAGTTAAAATATAAAATGAGAATTGACAGTTGAAAATTCCAATTCCAGTTTCTTGAATGAAAAACAGAACCTAGTCCGAGCATCACCACACAAGCTCCATGTTTCGCTTTCGGTAAACCCTTTGTGAAAATATCGGCTGTCATGTTTCTCGTTGATACATGTTTGACTGTGAATTATTTGTTTCTAATCGAATCTCTGATGAAATGATATCTCAGATCGATGTGTTTACTTCTAGCATGAAATGTTGAATTTTCTGCTAGTTTGAGTGCGCTGAAATTATCATTGAAAATTATTAAGTCTGTCAACTCTTCAAGTTCCAAATTCTTCATGAAATTTCGGAGATATATCGCTTCTTTTGCAGCCTCAGTCATCCCCATATATTCTGCTTCGGTAGAGGAGAGGGCGACTGTGCGTTGCTTTTTCAAATCCCATTAAATTGGACTTCTGGATAAAATGAAAGTATATCCTGAATAGGATCTTCTGTCATCGAGACAAGATCTCCAATCAGCATCCACAAAACCTGTCAAAACTTCTTGATCTGGTGAATGAATAAGTCCCAAATCAATGGTTCCTTTCAGGTAGCGTAGAACACATTTACCTGCAGTCCAATGTAGCTCATCGTAGCAATTGTTGTACTGCCCAAGATAACTAAATGCAAAGCTAATATCCGGTCTCGTTGTAGTGCTCAGGTACGTCAAAGCCCCAATTAATTCACGATACGGTATTTTTTGCACATCTTCGTTTGGGGCTCCTTCGGACTTTTTCAATTTCACATTGGGGTCCAATGAAGTTGACACTGGATTCGAATCTGTCATCCCAAAACCTCAACCAAAACGGTTCAATAAATCTTCGATGTATCCTCTTTGATGCATTGCTATTTCACTTTATTTTTTCGAAAACTCTATTCCAAGGCAATATTCGACTTCTCTCAAGTCCTTCACATCAAAATGATTCGATAGTTTCTGATATAACGTATCCGCCGTACTTGGATTTTCCGAAACTACCAGGATGTCGTCAACATAAATCACAATCATTCCCAAGTCTTCCCCTTGATTTATGCCATAGGCGCATGGATCGGAATTTGATGGCTTGGCTCCGAATGATATCAAAACGCTATTCAGTTTGTTATACCAACTTCTTCCGGCTGGACGAAGACCGTATAGTGATTTTTCCAATAAACAAACTTGGTTTCCTTGACGAAGTTGATCCAACATATCAGCCGCTCTCGTGATAACATTGGATTTCGAACTTTCCGCACTGATGATCGTTTCCAGAATTTCTTTCAACATTTTCGGAGGTTCCATGAATATTTCTTCCTGATTTCGCCATTTAGGTACGCACAAGTTACATCAAACTGTCTAAGTGACATTTTGAATTTGGTTGCCAGTGCCGCAACAAGTCGAATCGAACTTAGTCTAGCAACTGGAGCGAAAGTTTGATTGAAATGTATACCTGGTTCTTGACTAAAACCTTGGGCTACAAGTCGTGCTTTCTTTTTATCGAGTGTTCCATCAGCTCTGTACTCATTTCGTAAAACCATACGATTTCCAATTATATGTCGATCTTTTAGACGTTCCTAGAGTTCCCAGGTATCATTTTTTATGATGGACTTAATTTCTTCCACCATAGCATGGTACCACTCGGTATTATCATGTCCAGACATCGCATGTTTCATTGGAATTTCTCAAATAAGTGCAATGTTTCCTTCTTCATGTTGAGTTTCCATCGCTCTATAAATCTTTCGGGGTCTTTTCCTAGAGCCCGACCTTTCAATTCTCGGTCTGCAAGGTCCTCTCCTGAGTAAATAGTGTTGTTCATGGTATATTTGAGGTTCTTCATCCTCTTGAACATTATTCTCAGGTTCTGGTTCACTAGGTTGATTCATGTCAGGTTCAGGCATGATATTTCTAACTTCAATGTCAATTGTTCGAGGTGAATTATTTACCGCATTTTCAATCGGAACAAAATCTTGATATTCATCAAGACTTGATTGATTTTTCCCAAAAAATTTCACATCTCTTGTTATGTGAACTTTCCGTTCTTCTTTCAGCCAAATTCGATATCCTTTTGATTGTTCGGAAAAACCCAGAAAAATGCCTTCTTTGCATCCAGAGTCGAATTTTCCTCTACCTGAATCCTTGTTGAGACAGAAAACTCTGCTGCCGAATTCTCTAAAATGGGATACATCTGGTTTCTTTCGATTCCAAACCTCATACGGAGTTTCTCCGTTCAAACTCCTGGTAGAACAACGATTTCGGATGTAATTCGCCGTGTTGACGGCTTCGGCCCAAAATGAAGATGGTAAACCAGACTGCAAGAGTAGACATCTTGCTGTATCTAGGAAGGAACGGTTTCTTCTTTCTGCAATACCATTTTGTTCTGGGTTATACGGACAAGTTAGACGACTTATAATACCTCGACTACTCAGCAAATCTTCGAAATGTTTGCTTGTATATTCTGTCCCATTATCTGATTGTATGCATTTGATTTTCTTCCCTTTCTGGTTTTCAACCAAGGTGATGAAATTCTTAGTGATATCGAGTACTTCCGTTTTGGATCTAATGAACCTCACTTCACACCATCGGGAATGATCATCAATAAACTCGATGAAATATTTCGCCTTCCCAATGGAATCTATTCTCATTGGTCCACATACATCAGTTCTAGTAAGCTACTTCTTCTGAAAGACTTTTTCGGGAACGGAATTTTTTAAATTTTTCCGTGATGACATACGTCGCATTCGAAGTTTTCTTGACATGTTTCAAATTTCATTCCGCCAATGATTTCTTTCCGTTCAGCTTTGAGGATATCTTCAATATTCAGATGTCCCAGCCGACGATGCTACAATTCAAGATTTCTTTCATTTCTTTGTGAAAAGAAAGCTGATTCCTGGAAACCACGCACATAGTACAATCCTTCGATACGATCTGCAATCAATTTAATATCACCGTTGGGCCCTATTACTAGAGCAATATCCTTCTTGAATACGACTTCAAACCCATTTTCGGCTATCTTCCCAATAGACATCAGGTTGGTACGCAAGTCTGGAACATACATAGTGTTGCTGAGGGTTATGCCTTTTGATTCTCCATTTACATCGGTCATGAACGATACGGTACCTTGGGCTACTAGTTCAGATGATTGGTTGTACGCGAGTTTCAATGATTCGTTATTTATGTGAACCATTTCGATGAAACTTTCAGTTTCTTTACACAAATGTGACGTTGCACCACTGTCTAAGCACCATTTCGTTTCAATATCGCCAATTCGAATATCTTCGGTGGCACATAGACAAACATTTTTGTCAAATTTTGCTGAAGTTTAATCTATTTTGCGATTATATTCACATTCTGATGCTTTATGTCCAACTTTTCTGCATTTGTGACAACGGAATTTAAATTCTTTGTTCTTCGTATCAGCTTCCGAATAGGAATACCTTCCATAGTCTTCAGGATTATTATTGTATCGGCTTTGAAAATGCTTTTTATTTGCAAACATTGCATTCTGCATTGAATTCCTAGCTTCATTTTTTCGTGCATCGTTTTCTTCAATGATTTCCACACGTAACAGATCTGGAACTGGTAATTCATCTCTGGACTCGATTGCACATCTGAAGTTTTCAAAACTGGAGGGCAAACTGTAAACAACATAATGGACAGTAAGTCTGGATTGATTTCGACTTCCATTTCGTTCAATTTGTCAACTGCGTCAAAAAATTGTTCAAATGATCACGAACATCGTCACCATCATTCATTCGCTGCAACGTGAGCTGTTTCAATGGTGTCGCTTTTCGAGCTGGTCCTTTTGACTGGTAAATATTTTCCAACTTCAGCCAAACTTGACGAGAAGTTGTGCATCCCTTGATGTGTTTCAAATCTGACGGACTAATTGACAGAATTATATCGGATTTTGCTTTGTTATCACTCTTTATCAATTTTGTACACTGCTCAAAGAAGCTGCGTCCCCTTCAATCGGAAGTGGTTTCGATAATTCACCATTTACGTATACCCATGCATCATTCTTGATCAGTAAGGCCTCCATTTGCATTTCCCAGGTATCATAATTATCTTTGCTGAGGGTTTCAATTCTGGATATATTCGCCGAATTCATATTCACAGAATCACTTATATTTTACACTTTGAGAGTCTTTCAATACGTTTTTACTGGACAGAAACACTTCTTGGCTAACTTCAGTTGGTACACGAATTCTAAGCTTTCAGATTTCAGATCCTGGGCCCATAACCTGTTGAGCAGAGCGTCGGGCAGAACTTTGTTGAGCAAACAACTTGTACCAATGAATGTAATTTAATGTGAATTCTAAACGTATTTATTAGTTAAAATATAAAATGAGAATTAACAGTTGAAAATGTTTGACAAGACTATGACATTTAAAAAACATATCCATGAAAACGGTATGACTCGCATTTATCTTGAATTCATTTCAACATCATGTCACTGTCATTACCAAAGTGAGTGTTTTGTTTTCCAAAAAAGACTTGATAAAAATAACTGCAGAATATTATGCATCATGGCTATCCATGGCACACTTGATACAAGTAAATAAATCATTATCCAGTATTTTCCAAAGTACTATTCAATTTATATTCCTATTTTCAATCCAATCGCAAATAAATTAGTATCGTTGGATTCGTCAAAAAATCCTTTTTTCGAAAAGGGCTTGTCAAAAAATGGTCGCCATTTGAAAAATAATAGACACGAAAATGTAGTTTTGCCAACTTGTCTTATTCCTATATATCATACTAGCCACTGAAACTTTGCTATTGTAATTTTCTGTCATCACTTGAGTTCCTCAGATTAGTTTACGTCCGATCATGGCCACCTAGATACAATATTAAAAGTGTTTAAAAAATTGAAGTGATCCTAAATAATTTTTTAAATATCACATTCTCATCCAGAATTGTCTCATGAATCTGAAAATGTTACAATATACAGGGTGTTCCATTTAAAAACTCAAAACCGGAGCCATTTCACATACCATTTACCAAATCTCATTTTGAAACACCTAAGATTCTATGACTTGTCTAATAGATTCGTTGACACCCGTATATATATATATATATATATATATATATATATATATATTAATATATTGTTATGTAATGTAGATAGCTAATTATTTTCGCTCCGCGTTGGGAGCCATTTGTTATGAATTACTAATAGGTGTTTTTACCCCGCGTTGGAAGTCAATTGTTATGATAGGTATATCAATTTTATTATTATTATTATTTATGCTTATAAATATTTTCGCACCTCGTTGGGAGACAAATTGTTATGAAATGATAATAGCTTTTAAATAATAATTGTTGTTAATTTTTCCCCACGTTATTGTTATTGCCCCACAAATATTTTCTCCCTGTACAAATTTTTTGATTTCGATTTCGATATACCTCTTATACTTATGTAGGCAATTCAGCTCCGCGATGGAAAGCCAATTGTTATATTGTGATATTATAATAGCCAATTGTTATGAAATAATAATGCCCAATTAACATTACTGTTTTCTCGCCACGTTGTTACCAATTATTATTATTTTTCTTACCACGACTAATCTCAGTTGGTACGCCTTCGCCTCTGGAGTCGGTACTGGCAATAGAGCCACTGCCTTGTCTTGATGTTATTCGAAGTATCATCATTGTGGGAAATAAACCAGAAATTATAAAAAAACAATTATTTCCTTTATTCAGGAAAACTTATATTAACCTGGCCTGCGATAGATAACTCAAAACTATGGTCAATTGATAAATTTTCATAGAAAATAATGAAAAACAGTGATGGATTCTGTAGACATAACCTCACTTTTTCTTTTGGGTTGAAATAATTCTTTAATAGTTCAATACCAAAATAAAATTGAGTTCTTCAGATATACGAGTTACGTTGTAAAGTGATTCAGTTTGTGATGTGCACTAAAAGAGTTTATACCTGGAGCTGGAACTGTCGCGGATGCAATACCTGCCAATAATCTGAAATCCTGCTTCATCCACTCCTCTCAGGAACTCACCATTTCAAAAGGAACCATCCATAATCCACGAAATCAGCTTGGACAAATTTTCATGTGGAGAACCAAAAAGGTAATCTTCTTTTATCCTTGTTTATTCTGTGTCGAGATTATTCAGAGGTTGTATTGGTTTTTTATTGTTAAAAAACTACCTTCTCATTAATAAAATCATAAATTTCTTTCTTTCCAATTTTTGTACCTGGCTTCTCTCCAAAATTATTTTTCAATCTCCTTCAGCTTTGTTTTTTCATTCCCTGGATACCATTTCTGTTTTGTCCATTTCATTTGAATTTTCAAACTCACGCACTTCCTTGTCGCACTTTGATTAATTTGGTGTTATTTGAGAAAACTTATGAACTAATATATTTCACATTTCTTATAAACTCAATACAATATTTGATATAATTATTTTTGACATTCGTCAGTTCTTACTTTTCCACAATTTCAAATCTTTTTTCTCACCATCTCTGTTCCCTGATTGGTATTGTCATCAAGAAGTTTCTTGTTCTCCCATTGGCCATTTTTAGTTAGATACAATTTCATATACTATATGTTTCAAGCTTATAATTGTGTTGATCACATTTAATTCAGAATGATTTTGTAAATCTAGACTTTTTTGTTGTATTTTAAACAATTATAGGTTGTAATCATTTTGACAATGTATGAAAATGATTGCATTATAGTATTTGCATATTTTTACCTATCAATATCATCGAAAGGCTTTATAAAGGAAATAGAATCTAAAAAAAAAAATGTAAAACAATTTCTCTCGAACTACTAACTATTAAATATTCATTATTTTTGTGTTTTATTTTGAGAAATTATTTCTTTTTTATCTTTAAAATATATTACTGGTCCTTCCTAACATAACAATATATATATATATATATATATATATATGGAATTCCAGAATGTCCATTAGGAAGTGAAATTTATCAGGTAGAAATTTTACACATTGTGATATTACTGTTTAGTGTCTAAATACTCCGCAAAAATTGCATATTACGTCTTGACGTTCGTTAGAAATATTGAAGAACAATACCAACAATATAACTGAATTTTCCGGTCACTTTCCTATATGTATATTCAGTGTAAATTCAATTATATTATTGGTATTGTTCTTCCAATATTTCTAACGAACGTCAAGACGTAATATGCAATTTTCTGTGGAGCATTTAGACACTGAACAGTAAATATCACAATGTGTAAAATTTCTACCTGATAAATTTCACTTCCTAATGGACATTCTGGAATTCTCCCCTTACCTAACTGAAAACGAAACTAATTTACCAATCCAAAAATTTATCAACTGCTACTAATTGATCCATAAGAACCATACACAAGGAAACGCACTTTTGGTAGATTAGGCCGCATCTATTAAAGGGAGAGATCTAAGTGAACTCTGACGACTTGGGCGCCGTCTGTTTTTTATAGATACTGAAATTTCGAATACGTAGACGGTCGATGATATCACTAAGTAATTGGAAGTCTCAGTTGGAAGGAGAATTATATCAAGAATTATACGCACTGCATCAAGTTATCATGTGGCGATAACTTATCTTAATTAATAACATACAAATCATCCGGATAATGCATTCAGTTGAAGATTGTATTTCGTGTTTTGGTCTTTATATATATATATAGTAGACGAATCATCTTGTATTTTATCCTCCGAAAACATATATACATAAGATGAATTTCAACGGGAAATATCCACTCTAAACAAATTTGCATATATTAATTTCTGTGAAAAATGCAGAAACGCGAAAAAGGAATGAAATATTGCCCTATTTTCTTATGAATAGACCCACCCCTACATTCTTTTTTCAAATAGAACTTCCTATATTTTTCAAGTTATTAGTATATCGCCGAAGAGTAATTTATTACAAAAATGTTTATGTTTGATCCCATTCATATACATTTCTCGAGCATACCAAATTCAATTAAGGAATAGATATTAATGAATTTGTTTTTGCTTGAGAGAAACTACTTCTTCATAACTAAGGCGTATTTTGAAATATTTGAGATTATTTAACAAGTTAATTTATCCTTTTATTTATTAACTAATTACTATCGCAATTACAATTATTTTCGAAATAGTTTACAGCCTGTAAAAAAGAATAGAAATTGTATATTTATACCACAGAAACATTGATTCGGTAAATGCAAATAGAACAGTTGGTAACAGAGTGATTACCTAATGACGAAGCCATGGAAGTTATAATTTTGGAAGCAGTTACTTTAGAGGATTAGCAGTCTTCATCACAATAGGAATTTCATGCATCATGGTTTTTGAAATTAAATAAAAACAACAAATTACATCAATCTATACTATTATAAAATTGTAATTTTCTGTATGTTTGTTTGTTCGAGCATCACGCAAAAACTACTGAACCGATTTTGTGAAACTTTTTTTGGTTGAAAGCTCATTCTTAGATTTAAAAACTGGTATGTAATTTATTTCGCGTCGATAACGGGAACAGGATACGTAACAATAAAACCACATTTCTTCACAATCAAGTGCTACCAAATAAAGGCTTAATTTCTCAGAATAAGGTCATCTTCAGGTTGAAATACAAATATTCTATTTATATTTCTGCTTTCGTATTGTACGAATGTTGTTGAAGATGTGTGATTTCGTTGTTATCATGAATGGTTTATCTTTCATGTTTTCCCACTTCATGAATAGGATAAATTATTTAGAAAATTAAATTATATGAGCCTCACTGTATTTTTACAACATACACAAAATCTGTTTCCATTATTGAGTACTATAAACAAAGATAACAAAGGTTGTTATAAATCTGACCTAAGTCTGACCTATCATTTCTATCGTTAAAACTGTTGGGGTCTTTTTTATATGTATCATTTTAAGAAAGGTTCTTATTGTTCGATTTCTTTCTTTTGGTCGACATCTCAACGTTGTTGGTTCAAACTATGTTGATTTTTTTTTCGTATTTGGATAAAGATCAGAAGATTGAGGTAGTTCCGCCACGAGACAGTTGAATTAGGAAATTATTTGAAACGCGAAAAAAATTTTTTTTAAAGGGGGGCACTTGCCTTTTCAATCGACTCTAGGAAATTTCTTCGTTATAGAAAGTTGGCGACTCAAAAAATTGATGTCCCCGAAAAGCGCAGCAAAAAACAATTTTTAGACCCTGCTTCCCCCCCCCTCACTAGAAATCATACGTCATGGAAAAAATTTTTCGTTTTTCGATAAAACTTCAATGGACTGTTTTGTAGTACTCTTTTTGAACTTTTTTTTGGGGGGGAAGGCGGGGGTATCGTTAAAATCGATGGGGTCAACTAGGAGAAGGAGTTTTTTTTTCGCGTTCAGACCCTCGAATGGTCCCCCCGTCCTTCTTTAAAAAAGTCCCCTGGCACAAGGCACAATCCGCATTTCTTTTTTTTTTTTTTTTTTTTTTTTTTTTTTTTTTTTTTTTTTTTTTTATAGAAAGTTGGCGACTCAAAAATTGATGTCCCTGAATGCGCAGCAAAAACAATTTTAGACCCTGCTTCCACTCACTAACATCATACGTCATGGAAAAAAATTTTTCGTTTTTTCGATAAAACTTCAATGGACTGTTTTGTAGTACCTTTTGAACTTTTTTTTGAAGGCAAGGTATGTTATAATCGATGGGTCAACTAGGAGAAGGAGTTTTTTTTTCGCGTTCAGACCCTCGAATGGTCCCCCGTCCTTCTTTAAAAAGTCCCCTGGCACAAGGCACAATCCGCATTTCTCTATATATATATATATATCTATTTATGCTATTATAAACTTGTTTGTTTGTTCGAGCATCACGCAAAAACTACATAACCGATTTTGATACAATAATCAAACCACATTTTTTTCCAACCAAGTGCAAGGTGAGCTCCCATTTCAAGTGAATCTTCGCGTTGTATAACAGGATAACTGGATAACAAGATAACGGGATAACGAGGTAATGGAATATCGGCAAAACGGAATGATGGGATAATGAGAAAACGGGATAGTGGGATAACAGCAAAACGGTAAGATAAGATACGGATAACAGAATAACGGCATAAAGGTTTGACGGGAAAACGAGATAACTGCATAACGCGATAACGGAAAACTGGATAAAGATATACAGGATAACGGGATATGGGATAACGGATGACAGCAAAGGGAATAACGAATAATGGGCTTGGATCCCAATGTGTTAGAACAACCCCCTAAATATTTGAATGATTTCAATATATGTAGCTGTTAATGAAAAAAAAAAAATAGCAGAACACTTCACTTTTATGTTAAGTTTTGCCAAAGGAGACATTTTTTCATTTCCAAAATTCGGCAGTTAAAAGTATCATTAAACAGGTTTATCTGAAAGAGTATCAGTATTAGAAGAATGAAATTTTCTACATTCTAGGTATAGGTACGTACTGAGAAAATATTTTCCAAAATTCGAATCACAAGCGGTTACAACTTCTCTCTGAATTTTTGAATAATTTTTATCTCTTAAATAATTAATTTTATAATGTACTGTTTCCTTGCGAAGTTTCAACTAGAAACCAGAGAAAGTTTAGTGTTGATACATAAAGAATATATTATCTCAGAGAACATTATAGTTGGCTAAACTGACGTCATTTTGACCTTCGAATAGGTCTCGCAGACAAATTCGTAGGCATATAAACGAAGCAAGACATAGATATGAGATATTTCCATCTACAAAACTAATAATTTCAAGAAATCGGCAGAATGCGTCATTTCTATTAAATTTTTTTGGTGAGATTAATTTTATGACATGCCCCTACCCCTATATCACGACTTTGCACCTCAGGCGGTAAAATCTACCCCTATGTAGATTTTACCGCCTGAGTCCAGACATAAAAACGTTTCTCAATCTTTGAAAAAAAAATAATGAAATTGATTTATTTTGACGTTTTGAAAAACCACATTTCGAGAAAATAATAGGAAAATCATCAGGGATAGTTTTAACCTCTCAGGATTCGAATTTTATTAAAACCTCTTTTAGTACGCCGTACCCCTGTAACCTTAATGCAAATTAAAATTAACCTATTAGCGACAATCTTCGTGATATAGGGGTATTATAAAACAGGTTATATTTCGAAGAGAATCTGTAATAGAAAAATAAATTTTTACAAATTTGAAACTGTTAATTTTTTTTATCATGCAGTATTTTGTTTTCTTCCGTGTTTCAATTTGAACCTATAGATGTTGTTGTTTACATTATCCCAACCTAAATTATAGTTGGCAAAATTGACGTAATTTTACCCTGGAATAGGTTGGCGCTGAATTTAGCGAAGGGAATTTCATGTCATATTTTCGTCAGATTCACCAGAAAAATCAAGGTAATTTGAAAGTCG
>JAFIRS010008659.1:0-15352 GCA_018342105.1 Gonioctena quinquepunctata | reverse complement strand
AAAGCAACCCTTGGGGTAACGGTCTCAACATATGAAAAAGGAAGCAAACTGATAAACAATAACTGGTGGAATCTGGTGTATGATATGAAAGGTGTAACTATTGATACTTTCCCCCCCAACATGTGGTCAGTTCAAATGGTATTGTTTATCAATCTATATACTGATATTTTCCAAATTTCTTGGATAAATTTTTTTTGCCTTAAATTTGAAGCCCCTAAGGGTTAATTAGTTTGTTTTCCCCTAGGAAAAGGTTATAGAGCTTAAAAAGGATAAATAAAATTTTTTTTTTGTAATAGGGTTTTTCAGGTGTTGAGACAAACCCGGAATTACATTTGTATCTCATATTGTGATCGTGTAATACAGGGATTTTTTTTTTTTCTATTTTTTTTTTGCCCGAATATTACTTCCATGAAGAAAAATTATGAATATTCATGATTTGAGTTTCTTCATACCCCTTTTTCAGTTGCAACTGTTCAACGGTTTCTCGGGCATTATTTAATTACTGATTTATGGGTGTTTTTTTGATTTGGATATAATACTCTCCATGGTCCCAAACCCCAAGCGCCTAAAGCATACCCAATATGACTTTCCCAAGTGCAAAATACTGTTTTTTTGATTTGTGTTGGTAGGGGTTTTTGGGAATAATTCCAGTCTGAAAAAGAGTGCATCATATTTTTTTTATAAAATGTATACGATATGGGGTTTTCCCCTTCAAATGACTATCTAGTTGAACCAAGTTATTTTAAATTTTGGGGACGGGGAAAATATGTGAATGTTTTTTTTCCAACGAAATTGACTGGAATATGAAGGCAGGTATCGTGAATAAGAGGTGGAAGGTACGAAATTGGTTTTTGAGGTTTTTTGTAAGTAGTCTACAAACTGAAAAAAAAACATATTTTTAATAGATAATTCTGAACCAGAATTTTGTGATTTCTGTTTTTGAAAAGGTAGCCGTATTATCTGCAAATCTCACGATACATTTCCAGAAACATTCAATTTGGAGGTGTTGTTAAAGTGAATATTGAATAATATTGGTCCGAGGACAGTTCCCTGAGGGACACCAAATTCAGAGGTGTTTGGTTCTAAAGTATTGTTGGTTGTCACCTATTCCACATAGACATATAATTTTATGATAGTTTATGTGCTGTTCTTCTTAATCCGACACTCTCAAGTACATCCAGGAGTATGTTAAGACAAACGGTAACAGAACTTTTGGAGATCAATATTAACTCAGAGCTTTCTATCAACACCCGAAGCTATTCTTGTTGTTTGTTGCACTATTGAGTCTTCAGTTGATACCCCTTTCTCGAAATCCACATTGCTTGTCAGAGAGTTTATTTTCTCGAAAGTTATTGCTCATTTCTAGATTGTTTTCCACTTTTGAAAATAGGATTGATAGTTGCGATTCTCAATAAATCTGAGGAAATACCGACTCGTAGTGCCCAGTTAATTATTTTCAGTAATGGAGGGTGATTTCATCAACTACATTTTAGTGCCTCTGCAGTGATGTTTTCCAGAGGTTTTTTTAATTTTGGATTTAGATTGCATTCACATTAGAAATTGAAAGCAGAAATTGAATCAGAAAATGAACTTTCTCAGACATCACAATACTATATACTATATCTCTACTGCTAGTTGAATATAACAAGGAATTAACATCTTGAAACAATCATCATACAACAGTGGTTCTTTCTCATTCAAACATTGAAAACAAAGAGAGAACGAACTAGCAAATCCTTATATGGACACAACAGAAAAATATATTTCAAAACCTTTCTTGAATAATAACGTCCTCCAAAAGTGGCAAAGTATACGGAAAGTAGAGTAAAAGGTCAAAATTTCTTTCAGGACCAATAACAACGTGGAGAAACATTTGATCCACACAAAAGATAGAATCGACAAGCTATCTGAAAGTGGCATTTACAAATTGAGCGGTGGTGATTATAATGTAACATATGTCGCTAAAACTTGTAGACCTCTGAATGTCCACATAAATGAGCACTTGAATAAACATGAACATTCCTATTTTGGCCATCCCTTGGAAGTTCATAAGCATAACTTCAGCCCCAGTGTTAATTCGCAGATTTCACATGAGGTTATATCAGTACACTATAATAGATGATTTCCTTTGAAGACCTACACTTTGAAAATGAATTACTAGAAACAACATCTTCTTGAATATGAAAGGAAAGTTGAACAATATTCTTCATTTCACTTCACAAAGTTAGGACAGATCAGACAGAAATCATCATAAATTTGTAGATCTGGCAACATCGCACACACAATTCAAATTCATCTGGAATAAACCATTTTCGAGTTATTCAAGTTTTCTATAAAAGTGACAAATGCAGCCACCCTGTTGAAAATACGCCATTTTCATATGAATTACAGTTTTTTGTGATATGTAATGACTGAATCATGAATATTTAGTTATAAATATTACTCACCATAATCACATCTACTGAATAATTCACAGGGTGCACAAAAAAGTGTGTTCAGAGAGTGAATGAAAAACATTGAATATCTCAGTTTTTCCAATGGAAAACTCATTTTATCTTCTCACGATTTAATTCTATTATGGAAATGTGCTCAATCCAGAAGATCGGGAATGTTTCATGATATTACCTAATTCTGCATATTAACTGCCTGAAATTTTTATTTTACTGATGAGCTGAGCATATCTACCGACAAATAGACCAATCAATGGAAATATTTTCGTTACAAAAATACTACCAGGAAACTGACTGTGCCATTATACGGAAGACAGTCCGGTCCGTAGTTATATCCTGTTATGTTTCCTACTCCCAACTGTCGTTGCTTAATTTGTTTCAAACATTCAAAAGCATATTTTTCTTTCGTTTTGACTTGTAATTCGAAACTAATGAAGCAATCTCGATACTCCCCGATGAACGAATTGAAAGGAATCGAAATGCGACACTTTGATTCGTTGGCTAACTTCTGTTCTCTTCACGTTGAACCATATAATATATTTTCTTATTCTTCTTCTTATCCATCTGTGTTCGAAAATTCATCCATTTTTGACAAATTGAGAAAGTTAGGCAGTTTATTTTCAAGATTTTATGTTTATACTGTTCACTGTTTTTATTTTTTACATATTTTCATTCAATTCGTCGGGAATTGATGAAATTAAGTCCAAGATAATGAAATTAGTTGTCAAAATTGTGATTAAGTCGATTATGGTCGAAGAAACGTTCAATTCAAAAGGTTCCACGAATATTTGGCCCATGCTACTCACCGAAGGGAGAATAAGTCTAGTGTGGCTGACCATATGATAGAATCTTGTCACAAAACCCAACATTCATGAGTTGAAAATGATCAAATCGGTCAACTACACTAGAAAATCAGACTGCCTGGAAAGTAATGTTATCCACAAAACCATAAAAAATTCATTTAATCAGGTAAATGGGCCTATGTATTCAACTCTGTTTCTTTAATACCCATAGAAGCATCAAGAACGCATTAGCGATTTGAGGAGCTGTAATTGGTATAAAAAAAACCCAATTAGAAAATGCAGGTATAAATTGTAACATAATGTTACAATTTATCAAGTGTAGTTAACCTACTGATGATGATAACTCAGTTATCGAAATGCGCATATAGGTGTGAAGTGAATAATTGTGGTGAAGGGGTTACTTGTGCAATTTTGTGGTTATTTTATCAATTTTCCTGGATGCCTCTTAGTCTCAGTCTTGATTATCAACAACCTTTCAATAACATTAAACAAACACGAATCACCAGTTGTTGCTGCTGAAGATTATTGATTAATTATTTGAGTTTAATTCGTTAATTCACTTTGTATGTTTTGATCACTTTGTATGACAAAAACATGAAACTTGTCGAGTTGGACAAGGATTGTCAATAATAATAAAAATATAATTCAAACTGAAAGTTGTCAGTTATTAAAAAATCACAATTCATATAGAAAAACTGGTTTTCTATTGAAAAATATAAATACTGTAAGCATTGGGGCTTATTTGGTCCTTGAGCACAACTGAATAGTCCTTGGAGAATGTCCCTTCCCAGACGGAGTGAGCGACTGATGGAGAAGTGTGAAAAGAAAGCAGAAGGAAAGCAGTTTCTTCAAAGAAAAGCGATAAACCTGCAATGGAAAATGGGCCAGGAACTCAAAAAGGCAAGTCTATGGCAACCTCGAAGTCAAAAAAGGAGTTTGCAAAGAATCGAAGAACTCAAAGCGAATCTCGAATTGAAAAAGGCAGAATTAGAGGTAAGGCGATTAGAATTAGAGTTGAAACAGGCAGAAATATGCAACTCACATTCAGAAAATGAACAAGTAGAAAGCATAGAAATCTTAGAAAATGTATATGCAATACAAGGTGCTACCTCGAGTAAAAATATCAATCAGGTTCAAGAGTGGGTGAATAACATACCAATAGAAAAATCCATGGCGGGTGTTGTGTCTGATAAATCTGTTTTTTCTAAGAGTTTCAAGGAAAAAGAATCGGTGCAAAGTGTCCGATCTATGGAAAATAATAGATTTGAGACATTTTTGGCAAGACAGTCAGTAAGCAAAGAACTTCCTATATTCTCAGGCGATCCTACAGAATGGTTACGTTTCATCACTCAATTCAGGGAAACAACAAACATATGTAACTTTAGTAATCGGGAAAATATATCAAGATTACAAAAATGTCTTCGCGGAAAAGCTAAGAGAGTGTTGAAGCTTTGCTCACGTTCACGTTGGAGGTGAATAAAAATAATTTCAGTTTTGGAAAGACGTTTTGGGAGACCGGAAATGATTGTAAATGATTTGATCAACACAGTACGAAAAATTCCAAATCTTAGGGAAGATAAACTACAGTCAATCATAGACTTTTCGAATTCCATTCAAAATTTGTCTGTCACAGTGACAAGTTTGGGAAGTCAACAATATTTGATAAATCCGCAATTGTTATCCGATATGGTAGCAAAATTAACTCCAAATCTCAAAATGGAATGGGCAAAAAGAGCAAATAAAATATCTAAATCTAATCATGATTTTCTTACAATTGTAGAGTTTTCCGATTGGTTATATGAAATTGCTGAGGAGGTTAGTTTTGTATCAACTTCAGAAGCGGATGAAAAGAAAAAAAAATATGTATGCACCACTACATACGAAAAGTGAAGGAAAGAGTAACAAAGAATGTCGTTACTGCAAGATGAATAATCATAAAACCGATAAATGCAAGTTCTTCAGAGATCTAGACCTGGAGAGAAGATTGGAATGGGTAAGAAAAACAAAAATTTGTTTTTGTTGTATTTCTTCAAATCATTTGGCCAGATACTGTAAAATGAGAAAACTTTGTAATATAAATGAATGTAAATTCTTCCATCATCCTTTACTACATAATGATGAGCAACTAACTAAAAATTGTGAATCAGAAATTGTCAGTCATCATTCTAGAGGAAATAATAACGAAATATTATTGAGAGTTGCTCCGGTTGTTTTGAAGGGGCCAAAAGGGACTTTCTCAACCTATGCTCTATTTGATGAAGGGTCAACTGTCACTTTATTGGATGAGGAAGTAGCTGAAAAAATTGGAGCCAATGGACCCAAAGACTGCCTAAGGCTCAGGTGGACAAATTCCATCACAAATGAAGAGACAAGTTCTAAAAGGGTGGATATTAATATACAGGGTAAACATCTGGATGAAAATTATAATCTTTCCAATGTAAGAACAGTAAGGAATCTCAATCTACCCTATCAATCAGTAAATATAAAAAATTTCATTGGGAAATTAAATTATATATTAGAAAATATGAATTTGTCATCATTTCAAAATGCTAAACCGAAAATTCTCATTGGGCAAGATAATATAGACTTGATAATTGCTAGGGAGGTCGTAGAAGGAAACAAAAATTCACCTGTTATATCAAGAACAAAATTAGGCTGGGTTATTCACGGAAACGTATCACATCGCAGACGTGTAGATGGGGAATTCATTTTCCATGTTTGCCATGAAGGAGATATGGAACTCCATGAAATGGTAAAAAAATCATTCCAAATTGAAAATATGGGAATAAAAATTTTCCATGTTTGCCATGAAGGAGAGCTCAGAAAATTCTAGAAAATACGTCAAAAAGGATATCGGAAAGCAAATGGGAAACGGTCTATTATGGAAAAAAGATAATTTTACTTTACCGATGAGTAAAATGGCGGCTTTCAATAGACTGAGGTCAATTGAAAAGAAAATGGATAGAGATGAAGAATTTTGGGCACAATATTGTAATAAAATTGATGATTACTTAACAAAAGGCTATGCGAGAAAGATATCGGAAAATAAAAAATCAGAAAATAATGGAAAAATTGGTATATTCCCCATTTTGCGACAACAAATCCAAATAAACCTGGTAAGATTAGATTCGTGTTCGATGCTGCGGCAAAAATAAACAATGTGTGTCTGAATGATGTACTCTTGAAAGGTCCTGATCTACTCAATTCTTTGTTGGGCGTCCTTTTTAAATTCAGACAGAAAAATATTGCATTTTCCGGAGACATAAAGGAGATTTTTCATCTGGTTAACATCAGACAAGAAGACAGTTGCGCTCAAAGATTTCTTTGGAGGGGAAATGAAAGGAAGTAATTTCCTGAAGAAATTTGAAATGGTTGCAATGATTTTGAGTGCTGTTTCCTCTCCAACGTCGGCTCAGTATATAATGAGGAGAAATGCAGAAGAATTTCAGGATACCCACCCGGAAGCAGTTGAAGCTATTTTGAGACAACACTACGTCGATGATTACCTCGACAGTGTGGATAGAGTAGAAGAAGCAAAAAAATTGATTTCTTCGGTGATTGCTGTACACGAGAGAGGTGGATTCTCTATCAGGAATTGGAGCAGCAATTCTAAGGAGGTACTGAAAAGTATTCCGCATAATTTGAGAACTGGAGAAGGGAAGGATATGGATCTGGATAAGGAAATGCCAATTGAAAGAGTTTTGGGATTGATTTGGGACCCTAATGAGGATACATTTTCATTTCGAATAAAGTTGCAAGGTTTGAAAGACATTTTGGAAAATGGGAAAATTTTTACAAAAAGGGAAGTACTGAAAATAGTTATGTCTATATTTGACCCACTTGGCTTCCTCTCAAATTTTTCGATAAAAGCGAGAATTCTTCTTCAGGACTTTTGGAGATTGGGCATTGGTTGGGATGAAAAAATACCAGAAGAATGTAACAGAAAATGGATGAAGTGGATACAGGAATTAGGAAAACTATCGCAATTGAATATTTCTCGTTGTTACCTCAGAGATATAGGTAATAAAGAAATTCAACTGCACCTTTTCTGTGATTCAAGTTCTCAAGCTTTTGCTGCTGTGGTTTATTTAAGGGTGAGAATTGATGGAATCATTAAAGTTGCATTCGTTATGGCAAAATCGAGGGTAGCTCCATTACATTTGGTTTCTATACCAAGGTTAGAATTACAGGCTGCAGTTATGGGTTCCCTTAGCCAAAACCATTCAAGAAAATCACACCTAAAAATTAGCACCACATACTACTGGACAGATTCAAAACGTTATTTATTGGCTGAAGACTGATGCACGAAAACTTAAACCTTTCGTTGCACATCGTGTGGGTGAAATCACGGAAAATACCAATATATCAAAATGGAATTGGATTTCTACCACGCAAAATGTGGCTGATGAAGCAACTAGAGACAATAAAGAATGTGACTTCTCGTCAAAAAGCCGTTGGTTGAATGGTCCAGATTTTCTCACATTAGATGAAGAATTATGGCCTATTGAGAAAGAAATTATTGTATCAGCCGAATCTATATCCGAAATAAAGCAGGAGTTTGTAGCCGTAAGTGTGAAATTTTCAAAAATAAATTTGTCAGAATCTTTACCCAAAATCGAGAAATTTTCTTCGATTATGAAATTATTGAGAACCACGGCATGGACAATGCGATTCATAGATATATGCAGAAAGAACATTTCCAAAACGGACTTACCATTGGAACTTTTTCCAAATGAAATCAGAGAAGCAGAAACACTGTGGATAAAGAAATCACAAGAGGAAAATTTTGAAGAAGAAATAGATTGTCTACAGAAAAAACTATCTATCAAAAGTTCGAGTAGAATATACAAATTATCACCATTTCTGGATGACGATGGTATTCTGAGGATAAGAGGAAGGTTGAAAAATGCAGAATACTTGCAGAAAGATGTGAAAACTCCAATAATTTTGGATCCGAGGAATCATTTCACGAAGCTGTTATTACGTTTTCATCACGAGAAAGCAAAACATCATGGTCAAGAATTCGTTGTTAATGAATTGAGACAGAAGTATTGGATCCTAAACATACGCAATGCAGTGAGAAGCACTTGGAATTCCTGCCAGTACTGCAAAAATTTGAGAGAAAAACCATTATCGCCAGAAATGGCTCCTTTACCAGCTTGCAGATTGAACAGCTTTGTCAGACCTTCCACCTACACAGGTATGGACTATTTTGGTCCGATGAACGTGTCCGTCGGAAGAAGAAGGGAAAACAGATGGGGAGTATTGTTCACCTGCTTGAGCACCAGAGCAGTTCATTTGGAACTTGCCTCATCTCTTAGTTCCGATTCTGCCATAATGGCAATCAGACGACTCATTGGAAGAAGAGGATGTCCCGAAAAAATATATTCGGACAATGGCACAAACTTCCGTGGAGCGGACAAGGAACTCAGGCAAGCCCTCAAGGAAATGCGGAAGGAGTCCATTATTGCAGAAATGACCTACAGGGGAATCGAATGGCATTTCATTCCCCCAGGAACACCACATATGGGAGGTAGTTGGGAGCGACTTGTGCGATCAGTAAAGACAACTCTGAAGGTTGTTCTGAAGGAACAAGCTCCGCGCGAGGAAGTTTTATGGACACTGATGGTTGAAGCTGAGCACATTGTGAACTCACGACCTCTGGTGCATGTATCGATCGATCCAGAAGATGACGAAGCTTTGACACCAAACCATTTTCTAATTGGTACCTCTAGTTCTGTCTGCCTGTTCAGATCGTTTTCAGAAAATGATCTTGTTTCGCGAAAACAATGGAAAATCGCCCAGTATCTAGCTGACTGCTTTTGGCGAAGATGGCTCAGGGAGTACTTGCCTACGCTGACCAGAAGAACCAAATGGTTCCAGAAAGATCCTCGGAAAGTGAAAGTCGGTGACGTAGTCGTTACCAGAAGAACCAAATGGTTCCAGAAAGATCCTCGGAAAGTGAAAGTTGTTGCAGTATTTCCCGGTTCCGATGGTCAAATCAGAATGGTAGATGTCAAGACAAAATCAGGGATATTTCGACGTTCTGTAATGAAGATATGTGTCCTAGACGTTGCAGAAGAGAAGAAAGAAGAAATAAGAAAGTAATGAAGCGAGTTCCATTATCGAGGGAAGTGTTGCAGCTGAAGAGTAATGAAGCGAGTTCCATTACTGGGGGGAGTGTTGCTGCTGAAGATTATTGATTAATTATTTGAGTTTAATTCGTTAATTCACTTTGTATGTTTTGATCACTTTGTATGACAAAAACATGAAACTTGTCGAGTTGGACAAGGATTGTCAATAATAATAAAAATATAATTCAAACTGAAAGTTGTCAGTTATTAAAAAATCACAATTCATATAGAAAAACTGGTTTTCTATTGAAAAATATAAATACTGTAAGCATTGGGGCTTACACCAGTCAAATTCAAGAGCAACTAACGGTAACGAAAAACACTGAATAATTGATGTTAACAAAAAGTGCAGTGTTTCTGAATGATGGAATATGCACGACTTCCTTTCCAATTATAATCACTTATATCTCCTATTTGAATTTGTAGATTACCACAAGAGTTGTTAACTCTTTGATTGAATTTCAAATGGTTTTAAGGCGAATCGTTTCGTAAACTGGGAAATTTTACCTCAGTGGATATAATGGGGATAATGAGCTCATTCTGGGGTTAATTATTGTCGCTAACTTTCGGAACTTAATCGAGTTCATAATGAAAATGCAGTTGAGCGGGATATATAGCTGGAAAAAGCGATGGTAGGTGTACCCGTTAGTATTACTATCCACACATGGTAAAAATCTACCTTTTCAAACATTAAGTAAAATTATTTGAAAAAAATCGACTGAGGGGCAAATTATATTGATTGAATGGAAAAAATACATTTTTAAATGCTTACTCTAGCGTTTGTTTTAGGTTAGAATACTAAAAATATATTTTCCCATGAATTTATGGAAGAGTGCTCGTGTTTCAATGATTTTTCTTGTGGAAAGAAGCACTTTTCCGCTCTGGTGAGGTGAAGTACTTTCCCGCACTAGTGCGGAAAAGTACTTCACGTACGATTTCAAAATACTCAGGATTATTCATACGAATATGCATATTTAGTCCCTATATCACGTCACTGTATGTGATACTCTTCGATTGATCACTAAACGGTGGTACTCAAGTTCTTAGACAATTTTTTTTGTAGTTGACTTGTTTTGCTCATACGGAGATATTTGAATGACACTGCAATACTCTGATGTTCCATTGAAACAGAATGTCGAATGAATTGAGCTCAAAAAGGTATATGCGTGCAATTCTGCAAATTTCATTTTGATCATTCCAATCATATTAGTCCAAATATATTGTGTGAGACTCAACGTATTTTCGAACTTTTGCGTATAACTTTTTAAATTGGTTGAAAGGAGCGAATAACAAATTCAATCACCTAGGAACATGGTACAATCATTCTACGAGTACATTCTCTCGTTACCATGGAATAATAATATTTGTTTTTATAATAATAATTTTATTTGCTCAAAATACAATAAAACATTCAATCGTGCAATACAATCAAATTATAGCAAATAAATAGAGTAGAAAACCCATAAAAGGTAAAACCTTGTGCATGGGTATACTACTTATGATATATAAGCCTAAACTATAAAATATATATAATATAATAGGATAATGTTGAATTGTAAAACAGTGGGTAATTTTGAGTTCATTGACAAATACATTCAGTATGTTTATAACAGTTTGAATAAAATAAAATAAGTAAATAAATAAATAAAATGTTTCTGTCATTTATTGTTTTGGTTTTCATCTTTGTATAAGAGCTATTTTGGTGCAGAGCTGCGTTAAATTTGAATTATTTCGTAACTTTATGTCTCATATGGAATACATGACTCGGTTTATAGAATATGTATTTTTTTTGTGTTATATAAGGTTTGATTTATGATTCTCTCCGAAATATTAAAGAACCTGGTTGGGAGCTAAATTCAAGAGCCATATTTTTATTTTATTTTTGAAAATGCCAGATTTATTGATGTTTTTTATTCCATTTGGGATTTTCCTGTGAATTATAGGGCTCAGGTAGAAGAGAAATCTTTGGTTTTTTGTCGTTCCAACCTTTGGTATTTTTGTAGTTTGATTTTTTAGTGTTGTATGGATGGTCAATTTGGGAAAGCTCATATTTGTGTTTATGATGGTAACATGCAAGGTTCAAAAAGTAAAACTGATGGATTGTGAGCAATTTCGATTCTTTGAAAAGTTGTTCTGTTGGGAACCTGTAATCTTTTCCAAACATTATTTTCATCAGCCATTTTTGGGTAACCTCGAGGTTATTAATGTAATTGTTTGTTATTCCTCCCCAAACAAGAATACCATAGTTAATATGTGTTTGGGCTAGACTGGTGTACAGTATTTCCATTTATGGTATATTGAAATTTTTTTTGTATGATTTAAATTTAGTTATTAATGATCTTAGTTTTTTGGTTACATATTCAGCGTGTTTTTGCCATCTGAGATTTTGATCTATGATGAGACCTAGGTATTTTATACTCTCTCACATTCCAATTTCAATGATATTTTCGTTGATGTTAATCATAATTTTATTATATGTTGGTAAGTTATTATTATATAATTCAGCGTGTTTTTGCCATCTGAGATTTTGATCGATGAGACCTATTTATTTTATATTGCAGAATGGAATGAAGTGGGTTTTGGAAAAATTAATCGTCAGGAATTTATTGTTAAACCAATGTAATAGGGTTTAAATCTCTTTGAACTCTAGTTTTCAGGTTGTTTCAGTGACTGCCTCGATATAAAGGCTGTGTCGTCTGCAAAACTGATGATATTTGCTTCCACTTCAATATCGAAGAGATCATTTATATAAATATTAAATAGGATCGGTCCAAGGACCGTTCCTTGGGCACTCCATACTCAATAATCCGGGTAAATGAGTAGCGATTGTTAAGTCAGATGAAAAAATAGAAAATTCAGAAGATCTTGGAGGCTGCTGATTCTATAAGTAGCCAGTTAGTTCTAGAAAAGTCTCTCTGACGTTACGAGAAAATTTTACAGTATTTGAGTTGTGATGTGAGGAGAAAATACAAAATCGCTGAAAGAAAGAACTTCATAGTATACTTCCACCACTTATCAAAGAAATCTTTGCTTGTCAACCTTGTGGTCAAGTACTCAATTACTGAACTCATTGTAAAATTCGAGAAAGATAACGATATAAGCAGATATCTTGAATGAGACGGCATATCTCAGAAGACTGAACGAAGGTTTCAAACCCAAGAAATCGAAGGTTTTGAAAAACAGGAAATCGATAAATTCTCATCTGATGCTCCGGACGACGACTTCCTCTTGATGAAGCTGTCTACCATTTTAGGAATCGCTGTTGCGTGCCGTGATGAATATGACGATAGACGATATTGAAGACAAGAAACATGTTTTTTGTTATTACCATCCCGAACCCAAAAACCAACATTATGGGAATACTTGTGGTTTGCATTGCAATAACAAGTTACCTATTATACAAAATGTGTGCCAGTCTGCGTCCTGCTGACACTCATCATCGGCGGTTTTCCTTCTTCAAATCAGGAAAATGCATCAAACAATGTGCGGAAATTGATACTTTTGGCGGAATGCCATGAAACATTGCTAGGTACTCTTCCCAAATCCTGAGAATTACACCAGGCATTGTTTCTGGCGGACGTCAGCCACAATGTTGCTTGACTCTGGAGCCAACATCACCAACATTGAAGGCACGGTGGATGAAATCTACGTCTGTCGCAGAATCATACATCGAGAATTCGCTCAAAATAAGGAGAAGATTGCTCATCATTTGCTGGAAAATCGTTCAAACACTCAATACCAAACTCCAGCTCCCCATCGACATCAGTTTCTCGCGAAGAAGTATCCTCACCTGTCGGTACTGGCAACTCGTCGTCTGAATCACCACGTGTCGAAACTAGGACTGTCGGAAAATCCGGTTTGCCGTCTTGGTCTTGAATATGACAAAACAGCAGAGCACATAATTTGCACCTGCCCGCCGCGGACAGAATCGGTTTTCGACGTTTGTTAAACTGATCGGTTTCGTATAGAAGCTGGGCTTATTTGGTGGAATATGAATTGGTGAGCTACAATAGATCCTCACGGGTCGAGTGGAGGCCGTGGAGAATATAAGCAAAAATACACAACTTCTTGGATAAGCTCCTTGGCAACCTGAGATATTACAACAAGGAACAGGCAAAACGCAGATATCGTGACGATTGCATCGTTCTTTTCAATGGGAATCTTCAAGAAGTAAATCTTTTATTAGAATTTTTTAATTCCTTACACCCCTCTATACAATTTACGATGGAAATAGCAAAAAATAACTCTCTTCCTTCCTTAGATTAATTGATGAACACTTACGATTCTGAATTTGATTTTTTTATTCATAGGAAACCTACTCATACAGATACAGTCATTCCTTTTTCTTCATGCCACCCCAATTACCAAAAATTCGCAGCGTTCAGTTCTCTTTGCCATAGACTATTTAATATCCCGCTGTCCCCTGAAAGTTTCAACGATGAATGAAACATCATTAGACAAATAGATTACAACAATGGTTTTCCCACTTATTTAATCGTAGTTTCGTTCCTATTGATAAAGCCAATAAATATTGTTCTATTCCTTATGTGGGTAAAGTTTCTCTTGATATCTCGAATATTTTAGACGTTTCGGTAATGATATCAATTTCTCCCCTCACACTACGTATTCAATGTCACAAAATTATAGTTAATTCTAAAGATAAAAGTACCTCTCGCCCACAAATCCAGGCGTCTACAGAATTTCTTATTCACAGAATGATTGTGTTGCTCAATATGTCGGTCAGAGTGGTGGAAAAATTAAAACAAGAGTTTTGGAACATGTTGAACTAATTGAGAGTTCTAGAATCCCACACATAGATGATTATAATACTGAAAGTTCGTTTGCTAACCATATTCTTAATCACCATCATAGCTTTGATATTGATACTGATTTAGATATTTTACACGTTTGCCAAAAGGTTCTACTCAATTTTCTTGAAATTTTTGAGATTAACAATAACAATAAACAATTCGAGTGTTGTTTCTCTAAACAAACAAGTACAATTTGATTGCCGAAAGTTTTTAATTCCCTTACATTTCATTAATTCTTTTGCCTTGATCTCCGATGAACCGATTGTTCTCTGTCATAGTAGATGTGTTCGTTTGGACAAGTATTAGTCCCGTTAGCTCTGTGTTGTGTTATTCCTTTCTTCAGTATAGGTCACACTTCATGGCGTTGGTTGGAATAACTAGTCTGTCATATACGCACTGATCTTTAAATTTGATACATAAATGTGCTACTCCTAGATATTAGATATTTGTTATAAATATGGATAGGTGACATCTGAGCTCTTTGCACGGAATACCATTTGCTTCGGTTGGATTTGCTTCTATTTCATCATTGTTCCGTGCATGTTGTTCTCCTGTCATCGCTCCAGGTAGGGTTTTGACAATTCAGTTCGCTTGATGGATGGCTCCTTGTGTGCTGTCAATTACCATTCATTGCTAATTGTTTCACGTTCCCCATGTCGTCGGGTTATTTTGTATCGGCTAATGTCTTTAGCCTACCCAAATTTAAAAGGGATAAACAACCCTTGAAGGCAATCCTTCATGTTTTCAATTGTTTCTATTTTGAACTCTTGACTTCATATATTAATAATGTTTGACCCAAAATTTTTTCATCTCCATGTTAGTAACACATTGTACTGCATTACCTATGGTTTTACTTCTTTGCTCTTCTTTTTTTGTAGAATTTTAAACTCCCTGATGATGAATCTATAGAGGTTCAAAAAACGATCGATGGTCTTTCACCTTTCCCAAATTTAAATAATTGATTGCAAATTTAAAATTTTGGAACGCTTTGAGTTTTTCTACTTTGTAAAATAGCTTCTAATATGATATAATAATAATGGAAGATATCACGGCAGTTGAGATCGCCATTGAAAATAGAACCCTTTTATTTATAAGGAATTTGGATTCCTCCTGATTTTGATTCAAATTAAGTATCATACCCCAACACAAAATAA
>JAFIRS010008658.1:0-15359 GCA_018342105.1 Gonioctena quinquepunctata | reverse complement strand
TTGAAATGACTTATATCCCGCAATAAAAACGAAAATATATTATTTTCAAAAAATTTTATATATATTTTTAAAGGGTAATTAAAATTAGAATAAACATGCTGCATGTTTAAAAAAAATATTTTGGTTCCTTAGTTTTTCCTTTTTTTTTTTAAAACCCCTTTCCCCAATTTTTTCCCAAAAAACAGGGACAATTTTTTTTAAGTTGTTTAAAATTTAAAGCATACCTTTTTTTTTGAATTAAAATTAGAATGTTTAATGATATATTAATATTTCACTTTATTTAATGCTTGAGTCAATTTTAACCCAAGTGCATCAGTAATAAAAATTTTTTAAAATGGGAAATAAATGTAAAAATTTATAAAGAAATAACTTTATTTCAAAAATTTTTTGCATATATAAAATAACGTTAAACTTAACTTTCCCAAATACCATCAGTCGAAAAAAAAAATAAATCTTATATCATTGTTTTAAAAGAGTAAGATGATTCTCTATAAACAATGATAGGGGGCCTTAGTTGAGACACAAAGGGTTATCATTTACGGGTCGTAGAAAAAAAAAATTGTTGGGAAGCTGTGTCCCCATTTTAAAGAAACTTTTTTCTTGTCTCATCGACAAATAAAATCAGTTTTCCCCAAATGTCTTTTTACAGTTATTATCAGATGAAAACCGCAGTTTTTTTTCCCGAAAAAAAGAAACAGCTCTCCATATATGCGGGATTACACCCAGCACACCAATATTTCTGAATCAAATTATAAAATCCGCTCGACAGGGAAAACCCTATACGGAGGCGGAAAACGTAGTACCGCAAACCACAACGAGATGTAGACACCCTCCAAATAGACAAACTGAAACCATTATTTTCAGCATTGTATCTTTAAATAATGGCAATGTTTGAAGATAATCTCTTCAAACAGTGGTCGAAATTATCTACACTGGAAAACTGGGCTCACAAACTCAAAATGGTGTTTATCTTTGCTAAAGCTCGTAATTATACAGGGTGTCCCAAACTCGATGGCATATTAGACGTTTCTGGAGAACGGGACACAGGATTATTTTGAAAATTTGGTATCTTGGGTAATTAGTTCTGCTCTATCGATTCAAAATATTTTCAGCGCTGCGGCGTTGCCGCTTATATTGAAAAGTAGCAACAAATTTGAGATTTTAAATGAGACACCCTGAATATTATTGCATTTTTCGCTGTGCTATTGCTTTACGACCATTTGTTTATAACATCTCTCTATTCGTTTCTCAAGCGGTTTTCGAGAAATTCATTGATTATCTTATTTTGTGTGCAAAACATAGCTTCAATTAATTGTTTATTATTGCGGTATTTGGACTCGTACAGAACTGAAATTTTAGGAGTAGTTTACCAATGTTCTGTGCATTGGTTATGTCTGAGGAAATTCGTTCTCCATTATACAGGGTCGTTCAAAATTTGTGATATTTCCGATAGATATAAAAGTGTTGAAAATTAATTTTTTTAAATGGAACGCCCTGTATATCATCTAATAGCCTGAAAGACAATTAAAGTTCCTTTCAAATGATGTATCATGTTTCTCTACCTAAATAGTCTGGTTTCCGAAATAAAATCAAGTTTCTATAAAAATCAGATTGTTTTGCCATATTTTGTATTAAATGTCATGGAATACGTCATTATGAAAATTTGACAAGTGGTGCATCAATAATAAAACGTTTGCGCGATCATTACCAAAAATGTAATCAGAAAAGAATCAAATTGGAAGGCAATAACTATTCAAACGAAGTTTTGATGGAATTGTTTATCTTCATTATAAATGTGATCAATTTGTTGAAAATATAAACAGGATGTTCATAAAATCAGATGTGGAATCATCTGCGACTGAAAGATAAACATTAGTCACTATCTTCCATCGTCAAGATAACCTCTTGTGGGGTATTCATGTTGAAAAGGGAAACATTCTCAATTGAGTATTGATAGAAAGATTTTTCTGTGAATTGAAAAATCCACGATTAAATTGAAGTTATTTTTTGTGGATGTCTAACAGAAAACAACTACTTCCCCGGCTAAAGCCACGCTGGACATTGAACTACATCTGATAGATATTCTGAAAAGGCCCTAACTCGAAGGAAAAAATCTGAAATTGAAAATTTGCATTTTCATTCAGATAGTTATTTGATTTTCTATCCAGTCTTAATTAAGAACTCATAAAGATGAATGAGGCAAAGAAGAATGTTTTCCAAAAGAGAGTACTCACCAGAAATCATTCGTAACATTGACGCAGGAGAGACATCGCATTCACTAGGTCTTCAATACATTTTTGTCGACGAAAATCTATTTCACGCTTCCACGATCATCAGGAAGACCGGAAGAAATGGAAAACACATTTTCAAGAAGCAATCTCACTTTGCAAAGATGGAATAACTTCAATTTAATTGTGGATTTTTCAATTCACAGAAAAATCTTTCTATCAATATTCAATTGAGAATGTTTCCCTTTTCAAAATGTGATCAAATTATAGCGAGAACATGCAGAAGGTTCTGTAGTGTATTTAGTGTATGAATGATAAGATGACGAACTGATAGTACAAAGAATGATTAATAAACAGGGTATTCCAAACTCGATGGCCTATCGGACGTTTCTGGAGATCTGAGATATATATACTTGAAATTTTGTATCCCAAGATAAGAGACTGCGATCTAACCCTTAAAAATATTTTCAAGGTTGCAGTGTTGCCACATATACTTGTTACTAATATCAACTTTCAAATTTCAAATGCAACAGTATTTCATTCTGTTCTTGGATTTTACTGGCAAATACAAATAATTACCAAAACATGAGGTATACCTATACCGTTTATGAATATTGATTATTTCGTAATTGTTTTGCTACCAAAATGGGACCAACTTGAATTCAAATACCTCCTTATCTGTTACCCACACAGGACTCAAATTCAACTTTCACCCAGAAAATACTGAGTAATTTCAGTAACATCGAATGATTTGACCATATTTTATACAGGGTGTCTGAAAAACACATTTAAAACTGAATTGCATCATCTGGAGTTGAAAAAACCAAGTTTCAGCTGTATCTCCAAAGTTGAACATTTTGAAGCGAATCATTCCAGATTGATTTGATTTTTAATCAGATCATTTCAATTGGGTAATATTACCTATTTCGATTTGTTATACTGGAAAATGAAAGTGGTTTGCCGTGACCAGAAAAGAGCAAGATAATCTTTTAGTTTGAAAAGCAGTGATTTTCATGGTGTTTCTGTCAAAATGGATAATATTATATTCAAATTCAGATATTTTGAATTTGAATAGGAACTTGCTTTTATTTCGGAAAGCGACTATTTAGGTATAGGAGAACGAATTCCCTCAGACATTACTATTGCACAGAATATTGGTAAACCACACCCAAAGTTTCAGCTTTGTACTTGTCGCAATACCACAGTAATAAACATTTAATTGAAGCTATATTTTGCACAAAAAATAAGGAAATCAATGAATTTCTCGAAAACCGCTTTAGATAGATATAGGAAAATATCATACAAAAATTATTGTAAAGCAATATCAAAGCAAAGATGCAATAATATATAGGGTGTTTCATTCAGAATATCAAAGTTGTTGCTACTTTTCAATATAAGCAGCAACGCCGTAGCGCTGAAAATATTTTAGATCGATAGAGCGAAACTAATTACCCAAGAAACCATATTTTCAAAATTATCCTGTGTCCCGTTCTCCAGGAAAGTCTAATAGGCCATCAAATTTGGGACACCCTGTATATGACGTCTAGAAACATTTGCAAAAGTTATAAAATTGAGATAAAGGAAAGGCATTTAGTTTTCTGCAAATAATTCGAAAACTATTAATATCTAAGAAATAAAAAAAAAATCATAAGGAGGAAGAAATTTCCCTCAAAAAAGTCCTGGCTCTCGGAACTATATTTATATTATTATTAATTTCAATTAAATGTTGAAGAAAGAGCTCCGCGGGGCGAGCGCTAAGCCGTTGCGATGCTCTGAAACTGGCCTTAACAAGTAAAAAAAATATTATACTAATAAATATTCCTCAACACATCCATACTGATGAAAAGTAGCCGCATATCAGTCAATATTCTTTTTTCAGAAGGAAAGTTCAATAGAGAATTAAATATCATCAAATGAATTGAAATAAAGAACGGTTACTGTTCGAACCTGATGGATAATATTCTTTCGGAGAACTTCATAAAAAACACTACAAGAAGTGTATGTTATTCAAAATAAAATAAAAACATAGGTAATTTTTAAGTCTTGGAAAACAATTATAATTTCTTACGTCACAATCACAACGATATTATATATAAAGATAAAACCGGGAACTCTTAAAAATCTGGAGTGTATGAATTAATTTGGGGCTGGTAAAAAGCGAATTGGTATGCAGACAGAGAAACTTTTTTGTCACTGGTAGAACAGACACCCCATTCATCGATGAAAAACTCAGGGATTAATACTTGTGAAAAGTCTCATGATTTTCGAATATTTTCAATGACGTGGTTTTTACCTCCTGGAACCTGAGAAAAAAGAAAGAAACAGCATTTTTCGAAAGCAATGGTTCTTGAGTATTTTACCCTTTGGAGAATGGAGTTTCAAGAAACTCCAGCTGATATTAACATTTTTCCAATTTTCAGTTTTCCAATCAAATCATTTCTTTTCGATATATGAATCAAATTAATAGCAATAGATGAGAATATCATTTCTTCTCCTATTCAGAACTTCAAATAACCTTGTCACGGCTGTGTGCAGGTATCCATAATCGTAGCAAAGCGCGTTCAAATGTTATGTCATCATCAATGCGTACCTGCAAGTTAGTGAGCCAATAAGTTTCACCCACTTCAGAACAAATAATTATGTTAAGCCCATTTTACTAAAGTACTTCAGAAACATAGCATGCATTTGGATGCAGTCGAAAGATAAGAATCATGAAACCTAAATCTATCGGCAATTCGATAATAACTTACGTCACATATCTTTCATTTATTTTTCATTTTCATACTTTTCAATTGTTCAGTTTTTTTCAGATCCATTTTTTTCTAGGGCATTCATAAATAAGCTACTTTTTGACTGTTAATGGTTTATATATATATCAGTTAAAAAATGCGTAAGACTAATCAATCCATTCCAAATGTCAGTTTAGTCTGAACGGAACATAAGTGTCCAAATTCCATTAACTGCTTTATTCAATTCTGGGATTGTGTCCATAAATACTCCAAAGGAATAGAATAGGACTACAAACTCTTTCACCATCTTGAATTAGCTGTCTAGTGCTCTAGACTTTCGTCTTGAAATGCATGATCTGTACCCAGAAACCTACCAGTTACATTTTTTTTAATCAGCCATTATTCAGAAATCGTCTTCACCAGCTAGTAGATGCAATCTGAACTTCTTGAATGTAGAAAAATAAAATTATACTTTAAACGAAAAACAAAAACAAAAACACGTTTATATAACGATTTGGATTAGAAAGTTAAAATAATAAGAATAAAGTCAGATCAAAAAATTTTCGTCTTATTTAAAAAAAGCGAGTGGTGCTTGATATCAGTTATCTCAAGTTTTTTATGGCTAGTTTTTTTTATTGATTTATTTAACGTCGGCCTATTTCTACAACCAGGGTTAAACACCGACGCCGGTGAGCATACTCCCCCCAACCGGAAATTTTGCCGAATCATCTGTTGTTTCAGAGGTAGGGTTCTTTAACGAGCTCAACACCTATGAACTCGGGATCGCCATCTTAACATTCCCTCTGAAGGAAGGCATATCTATCCTCTTATCTCTTGCTTATTGAAGACGCATGCAGCTGCGAATATGCTACTACGCAACAGTTGTTAGGGCATTTTTAACGTGCATCTACATTGTCAGGTGTTCACCCATTCAAGTACTAACCGCGCCCGATGTTGCTTGACTTCAAATATCGATTATCGCTATCTATTCTATTTTTTACATGGCAGGAAATCTTTTCGTCAATGACTTCACTCTTAACTCTTCAGCCTGTTTCTTTTTTTTTTTAACTATAATAATTTTTTTTACTTTTCGTTCATATTGCTACAAAAGCTTAATCTTTCCGACTACGGAAAAAACACTTTCGATTGATTCATCCACATGAGATTTTACTAACTTTTGGTGAAAGTGCTGAGACCACTCACTGATCTTTTTTAATTATTTTTCTGAAGTCTTGGTGAGAACACAAGGTCATATCTCTGAAATTATTGGTTGGAATGAAGTTATCCACAGATTTCCAGCCATACATGCTAGCATAGTGAAAAATTAAAATCTATGGCGGGGATACATATTTATTAGCACCCGGACTAAAATTCCGTGGCTGGAAATATTCAACATACACAGGGGATTTGGAATTCAAAAGTTTCCGATATCATAGTCATATTAGTCGATGTTTTCTTTACACCCCTCCCAAAATCGGAACCCCAAGTTGTTCATGAAAATCATACAAATTATAGAGAATTTCATGCTAATTTCCCTAGTGGAATCGTTTTTCTAGTCACACATAACAGGTGTGATTTTCATGACCGCACATCTGGGGGTTCTGAATTTACGAGGAGCGTAAGGAATTTTCCCCAAATTTATTTTTTCGAAAACTGTCTGGTGACAAGAAAAACGATTACCAATCAACATTAAATTCTCTATAATTGGTGTGATTTTTATGAACCCACATCTTGGGGTTCTGATTTTACGAGGGTTGTGAAGAATTGACGTTGACCGATAAAAAATAATTTTCTCAAGAACTGCATGTGTGACAATCAAAAAAATGAATCCACTACGGCAATCAACATGAAAATCTTAGAACTGGTGTGATTTTCATAAACGCACATCGGGGTTTTACGGAAGTGTAAGAATTGTGTTTTTTTCAAAAACTGTATGGGTGACAAGAAAAACGATTCCCTAAGGCAATCAACATGAAATTCTCCCTAATTGTTGTGATTTTTATGAACGCACATCTTGGGGTTCTGATTTTACGAGGGTTGTGAAAAATTGATGTTGACCCTTGAAAAATCATTTTCTCAAAAATCTATATGGGTGACAAGAAAAACGATTCCACTACGATAATCGACATGAAATTCTCTATAACTGGTGTGATTTTCATGAACGCACATCTTGGGGTTCTGATTTTACGAGGGATGTAAAGAATTGACGTAGCCCGATAATTTTTTTTTCGAAAACTGTTGTGTGACAAGAAAAACGATTTCACTACGGTAATCAACATGGAATTCACTATAATTTGTATTATTTTCATATACGCACATCTTGGGGTTCTGATTCAACAAGGAGTGTGAAAAATTGACGATGCCAATGAAAAACTCATTTTATCAAAAACTGTATGGGTGACATAAATCTTTGCGTAGAAAAGTGAGGGCATCTTATAATGTCCCTTTCATAAAATGAATTGACATGATTCCAGGTTTCATATCGACTGATATCACGATGATATAGAAAGCTTGAATACCAAATCCCATGTGTATGTTGAATATATCCGCCACAGATTTTTAGTCCAGGTGCTAATATATATGTAACTCAGCCATATATTTTAATTTTCACTATGGCAGCATGTATGGCTGGAAATCTATGGATAACTTCACATCAATAATTGCTCATCGGTTCTTAATACGTGTGCAAAATTTCAAATAATTCGGGCGTCAGGAAATGTGTGAGATTAATATCAAAGATTCTGTTATTAATACATACAGCTGAAGCTAATAAAGAGTAAAAAACCGGCTCCCAGAAACCTTTCTTACCAATTATGAATCGATTCGAATGAAAAATGTCTTCCATCTTAGAGTCGTCAAGTTGAATAATTCAATTTTATTAAAAAAATTCAGATGCCTATTACCATAGCTCTAATGCCACACAGAATGACAAATTTACAAATGCATATCCATATTTTCAAAATGTTTATCACTGCACGACCTCAAATTTATTATTTCTGTAGGATGTTTTTGAGCGATAGAGGCAACAGCCTTCCAGTACGAAGTGAGTACCTACCATTCGTATATAACGTACATTCAAAATGGTATAATTCAAAATTAACTTGTCCTCACATTGTAAAAGGAAGAAGAAAATCATTGTTTTTTTTTATTTTCCATCTCCAATTTCTTTTTCTCTTTTTTAGAAATATATCAATGTTAGTATTCTGTGCAGTCCTAGCATGAATGTGATGACAAACACTTCAGCAATGTTTTTACATTTAGTCTGTTAATTGTTTGAATAACTTTATTTTTATTAACCGGGTGACAATGAAATCATTGGCCATAGCTTAATTTTTTGACACTTGGATCAAAGATATAGTTCCTTGGAACCCATATTTTCCATGAAAAAGCAATAGAATACCACTTCCGGTTTTATCGGAAATAGACCTATGTCGAGAATTTTAAATGGAGCAATGTAGATATTTTTACTCCAACCGATAGAACGAAAAATTCTCATTTCAAGGACATATCACAAGTACACATTTGTTTTCAAAATGGAGGCGCAGGAAACATTTTTTCTAACATCAATATGGCGGCACTGTGACGTCATCGATCGATTTTCGTCAAGCAACCTAAAAAAATAGCAAATAAACGAAGTACTTTGATCAGTTTTTGATGCAACATGCCAAAATTTTGATTCATCGCTAATCATGATTCCTTTTAGTAATTCTTTCAAATGACATTATTTCTCTTGAATTTTCTCGAAAAATTTAAATAGGAAATGGTACTTTTTAAAATCAACATTGAAGTATAACTTGATTACTCTCGTTTCGGACGTCCATCGTCTTAACGGATTTGAAAGGTTTTCACGACGTTTCGAATGCTTGTATCTGCATTTTGTATTTCAGGTGAATACTGACAAGCGTAGGTGCAATGGTGCATGTAATTCCGCCATGTGTAGTAGTACGTGTGATTTCGCGAGGTGTGCTGGTGCGTGAAGTTTCGCGCCTCTGCAGTCCGTCAGAAAGACCAATTAGTGGTTTCCATACGTTCTTGATCTCAACGCTTGGTTGACCAAAGGCGTTATTGGCTTCGATGTAGGCGGCCTCTTTGATATTTCGTTTGAACCAATGCTTCTCTCTATGCAGAACACTTGCGTCGTCCCATAGAATTCGAAGGTGCTCAGTCCAGGCGTGGTCAGCAATTCCCGATTTTGACGTTTCTCCGTCCATTTCTTGTGCCCATCCAATCTTACCGGTTACGGCCTCTTTGTCTTTCCAATGTAGAAATATCCGCATTCACATGAAACTTCATGAATAAAATATTCACTGATTTCATTTTTGTTGTCAGGTTTGGTCTTGGTAAGGAAACTCGGTAAAGTACTTCCGGATTGGAAGCAGATCTTGTTTCCGATCCTTCTGATCTTCTCGGAGATACCTCTGATGTACGTAAGGCAGATCCCTGTGCTTTGTTGTTGCTCTTCAGATGTCTTCGGTCTCTGGAGTGTTTCAATACTTCTCCTAGGAGTTTCTTGGTGAATGTTCTCTCTGATGTGGTTTAATTCGGCATCTAGTGACTCCTCGTCGTTGCATAAGTGCATCGCTCCTTCTACCAATGTTCTCATGATCCCCTTTTTTGTCGAACTGGGATGGTTGGAGCTGTAGTTGAAATACGGTCTACTTTCTATAGGGCGGATGTCATTGCTTATTCTCTCAACCTTCACATCGAGGAAAGGTAAGGCACTGTTGGTTTCCATTTCTATCGTGAATTCCTGATGCTGTTAATTCTTGAGAAAAAATCCTGGAGATGTTTATCTCCGTGATTCCATATGATGAAAGTGTCATCCACGTACCTCAACTACATCTTTGGTTTGTATTCTGCCTCCCGTATAGCTGATTCCTCGAACCACTCCATGTATATGTTGGCGATAATTGAAGAATGTTCAAATGGATCACCATTTTTTCAATATACAATTGGCATCTCTGTATCATCGACTGTCGCACGCTTTGGAATATTCCTGGTGTATCCTGTAGTAACGTACCTGCTGCTTAAATTCTTGTCATTAAATCTTCCACAGATCCTACAGGTATTTCATACACTAGTGATTCAAGGTACGCCCACAAAAAAAAGGCTAGTATCCACCGATCATGGAATGCTTGATCAAGAAAATGAAGAACGATTCGTTAGAAATGGGCCGGTGCTCCGTCATATTGATACCACATTCTTTGACGAACCAATTGAGGTACATCTTCAAGTAGCCCAGGTAAAACATTCAAACGGAAAGGAAAAAAATATTGTCCAACGATACGATTTTCAATAATTGCTACCCAAATATTCACTGAAAACTTTTATTAGTAGCCTTTTGGAAACATTCCATGCGGATTTTTGTTCATCCCATAAATGGCTGTTCCTACTATTGAAATATCTTTCGGGAAACATGCCTCATCCGTGAATAGAACATATCTAGGAAAGTCGTTTGCTCCTTCATACATCCTCAAAAACCATTCACAAAAAAATCTACGAGGGCCATAATCACCAGCATCTAGGGCCATCACCTTCTGTAGGCGGAATGGATACAATAGTTGTTCACGTGCTACCCGACTTACTATTGATTGTGACCCTTCTAACCTATAAGAAATAGCCCGAGTGTTGGTGGAAGGATCTGCTGCTAATCGTTCAAGAATTTGTTCTTTCGTAACATTGTCTCTTCTTGTTCTATTCGCACCACAATGGTGTTTATAAATACTGAATTTGAAGGACCCCGTTTCCTTTGAGCGTCGATGCACAGCTATAAAAGTAGTGAAATGTGAATGATGTCTGTTTGGATATGTTGATATAATTCAGCAGCGACTCTGGCATTTCTCCCTGTTTCACCATAAATGAAATGCATATCTGTATATTCTTCAAATGAATAATCCATTTTGAAACGATGTTCACTGACTGAGATGATGACAGATAACTTGACTGTTTTGGGTTAGTGTCAATTATGTCTGATGTAAGTATCGATATATCAGGGTGTTTCTGTTCCAAATTTCGTGAACGTTTTATGCGTTGATCAGTGGTGTACTGAACAGCCTACAACAAACTAGAAAATTGAAAGAAATCATTTGAGTAGATATTAATATCAAATAATTGTTTTTCTTCATCAAAAACATGTTGATTGTAAAATATTTCCCTAGATAATTCAATCAGAAATGGCTTCGATAATGATACTGCCACATAAACTTCAACAAATTAAGAGTACTTATCTTCAGGATTGTAAAATAATCTGGAGAGTTTAGAAGTGATCTCTCTTACATATGGTAATGGAGTGTTAGTTTCTTGTTGTTTGAGACAATGTTCGAGTTATACCTGTTTGAGGCTCGTACTGCTAAGTGAGATGAAGTATTATATAGAATGTTATTAATGAGCGTTTTTGGATATGAATTTTCTGAAAAAAGGTTGAGGAGAATGTTTAAATTCTGTTTATGGAATTCAAGATCTGCGATTTTTAGTACTCTTAATTTCATTTGTTTCACCAAGATCACTTTCATAGACTGTTTGTGATGTAAGTGGTAACTCAGGTATCTGCCTGAGCTGCATGGTTTCCTATACCAATGTAGAGTCGCCATATATGGACCGGTTCTATAATATGGACCACCGGCGTTTCCCAAAGAAAGATCCTTGCATAGAGTCGACGGTGAGTGCACACTAAGCCTCACCCCTCCCGCTGCTCGCCAGTCGCTTGCAGCGAGACAGCGCAAACGCACCAATTCACGGGAGCCATTTTTCGTTTTCGTCAATTCGCGATGTAATTTTTTAGCTAACTGTGTACATGATCTCATCACTTCAACAAATATTACACGATGCGAAAGTGGATTGAAGCAGGAGAAAAGTGAGTTATTTTACAATTATTCATATTTAGTTGTAACATCCTATCCTATATAGTTATAAAAAATTTCTGAACAACATTAACCTCGAAATGTATGAGTATTACAATATGGACCACCGGCATGTTTTGAATATGGACTAGTGGTCCATATTACAAACAGTTACAACTTTTATGTTTAAGGATGGCATCTTGAACAAAAGAGAAGACCAGACAAGCGTGGGATAAAATGCATTGGCAATTGCAATTAAAGCTGTACGAGAAAATAAAATGGGCTTTTTGAAAGCATCCAAAACATACGCTGTACCCAAAACAACGCTTATACGTTTATCAAAAATAGATCACCAATCAATTAGTGACATTACTAACCATAAACTTGGGGGAAAATCGACGTTACCGAGTGAATTGGCAGATGAATTAGTTAATTATATTCTAGAAATGGAAAAATCTGGATTTGGTCTAACATGCAGGAATATAAGATCTTTGTCTTACCAGCTAGCGGAAAGGAATAACATAGAACACTCGTTTTTACAAGATAATTAATCTGCGGCAGAACTTGGTTGAGGTTATTCCTCAAAATATAAATTGTAAATGCTTGTATTGTGATGGTCTTTTTTTTCTGAAGATGTTCATGGAGAGAAATGGATCCAATACCTTGTAGGCGATGGGCTCATGAAGATTGTGCTGGCATAGAAGATTTGTGCTAATTTTGTTCCAATGATAAGTTTAAGCCCTAATAATTGATTGATTTAATTTTAGGTAATACATTTTTTTTTCATTTTGAACCAAATTGACCATTTATTTGAAACCATGTGGTCCATATTATGTTCACTTTTTTCATGTTCATAAAAATGTCATATCTTAGAAAATGTTGATTATTACTAAGATGTTGATGTTTTTTTTTAATTTTAATAATCGTTTTTTTTTGTAAGATGTGTACTAAAACGTATAATATAGGTTTAAGTCATAGCTGACAATGACTTAATCATTTTTTGTTGAATTATTTGGTTTCAAAAAGCTTGTCGCGCGAAGTGTACATATCCGGTTCCCGTCATTGCAGCGAAATGAAATACATACCAGTTTTTAAGTCCAAGCATAAGCTTTCAAACAATAAAATCATCAAAATCAGTCCACTAGTTTTTGCGTGATTCTCGAACAAACAAACAAATAAAAAACAGACAATTACAATTTTGTAATAGTATAGATATACAGTGCTTTTCTTTAATGCCACCTCCCCCTCCTTTTATTTTTTGAACGGGTCGAATCAAAAAATTGAAACTTGGGATAATGAAATTGATGCATGAATACTATATTTTGGAGTAAAATTGACAGATGAAACTTTCAAGATGGCGACTGGGCGCCATCTGGGAAAAATAAAATTGAAAGGGCGGTCTTGTGACACATCCTTTTAGAACTCCTGACGAATACTTCACAACCCTAGAATATAAAGTCAATATCTTCACCTACTACAAAATGGCGGAACATTTAATAATCACCTGCATACAAACACATTAATATCGATACATCTAGAAATATTTGTTTTTCTCTGCCATATGGCAATCCCAACAATCCGATAAGGTTTGATAGATTATTTTTTGTTTAAACAAAAAATGACAAGAAATGTCAGTACGACAACGAACGTCATTGTTCAGTTGAAATATTCTAATTTAGTTTTCGGTTTTACTAGTAAATAGGTACCACGTGGACTATCTCTGAAATGGTAAATTCTCGTCCATTGGAAGAAAAAATCGAAGCGATTTTTATTTACGGTGCGACGCGTAACTTTCACGAAACCGAAAGAATTTGTAATGATCGTTTCCCGAATCGTCCTATCTGTAGAAAATATTTAAGGAAACTTGTAACCAAATTTACAACTACCGATAGTGTACAGAACAAAAAGCCCCGAGGTCATCCGTCCATTCCGGAAGAACAGCAAGTTCAAATAATTGGTGAGATGATAGTAAATCCTCAATAGTCTACTTCCTCCGTTGCGAATGTTTGTGAGGTGTGTCCTACTGTGTGGAGACTTTTGAAGAGGAATAAGTATCGTCCATACAAAATCAAAATGGTATACCAGTTAACTGAAGATGACCCTGATAGAAGAACAGAATTCTGCGAAATTATGACGGAAACCATTGCAAGGCATCCTACCTATCTCCACAATATTTGTTTCAGTGACGAATCCACATTTTATCTCAACGGCAAGGTTCACAGACAAAATTGCCGTTATTGGAGTGACACCAACCCTCACATTTTCCTCGAAACTCATACTCAATATCCAGAAAAAATTAACGTCTGGGCAGGAATATTGGGAAACCATATTGTAGGACCTCTATTCATTGAACAAAATTTAACAGGGGAACTGTATTTGAATATGCTGGAAAATACTGTTGACCCTCTAATCACCAAAATCGTCGAAGCGAATCCTAATGAATTTGATATGGACATTGTATTCCAACAAGATGGAGCACCACCACATTACTACGGACAAGTAAGAAACTATTTGGATAATACTTTCCCCGGTTGTTGGATTGGCCGTCGAGGTCCTACGGAATGGCCAGCCCGCTCACTAGATTTGACTCCTGTAGACTTTTTTTACGGGGCTATTCGAAGCAAAAGGTGTACGAAACTGAACCTGCTTCAATATTGGATATACGGCAGAGAATAATTAATATTTGTAGAAATATCGACGTTACTGTGTTCGAAAATGTTCGGCGTGAAATATCGGATAGGCTGTTCTTATGTCAAGCAGTTCAAGGCAACCATTTCGAGCATCTCCTGAACGGAACTCAGCTTCTTTCCTCAAATTATGAAGTTAAACGTCGATGTATTCAGGCAATTATTAAATGTTCCGTCATTTTGTAGTAAGTGAAGATATTGACTTTATATTCTAGATTTGTGAAGTATTTGTCAGGAGCTTCAAAAGGATGTGTCACAAGACCCCCCTTTCAATTTAATTTTTTTCCCAGATGGCGCCCAGTCGCCATCTTGAAAGTTTCATCTGTCAATTTTACTCCAAAATATAGTATTCATGCATCAATTTCATTATCCCAAGTTTCAATTTTTTGAGTTGACCCGTTCAAAAAATAAAAAGGGGGGGGACATTAAAGAAAAGCACTGTATGTAAAATCTATTAGGGACACATTTAAAAAGTTATGAATAAAATCAGGGCCGATCCTAGGGAATTGGCCGCCTGCGTGCAAATACCAGATGTGCCGCCCCTCCAGAGATTTTTTTCTTATTTTGACTAATATTCAACGTTGACGTTATGAACTCTTAAACTCATCTACCTGTATAACGTCTATTTCACACACAACGATTTTGGACACATTCAGTGCGTATACCAAGGAAAAGTGTATAAATCAGTTGTTCTACAGTCTACAGACTAGGTACCTAAACATTATAAATGCCTAATTATAAAATAACCTTTCTGGCTTTCTGAGTGGCAAATTTATCAATAATTTCCGTAAAATCTATATTTTCACAGATTTCGGATTCAATAGAGATGATGGCCAAATCTGAAAGCCTTTCTTGTGTCATATTATTTCTCAAGTA
>JAFIRS010008657.1:0-15362 GCA_018342105.1 Gonioctena quinquepunctata | reverse complement strand
TCGATTTCGGGGGATGTTTGAAATTTTTTTTAGAAATTGAGGGTTTTTTTTTGGTTTAAATGAGAAATTAGATAAGGGGGGGGGGTAGACTCCGAAAAGAGGTTAAGAACTATTTGTTCCGCTAATGTGTACAAAAACAACTTTCGTGTCAAAGTTCCGGGGAAGATCAAGAGTAATGAAAAAGAACCCGAATAACCTGTCCATTTCATGTAAGGTGGACCATTGATTAATTTGCTTTATTGTATATTGAAAAATAGAATGCAGCTTGGGAGCAAGAAATAAAAACCACACGTTGCCCAAATTTTTTTTTCGAGCTTTTTCAGGTACCCTCAATAGTTTTTTTCTTCTCGAGTGTTAAATGGAAAAATTGTTTGCCGATTGAACATATTTGCGTTGGTATATGAAAGAAAAAAGATTGAATTTTAAAAAAAACCCTTTTCCCCCCCCAAAAAACGTCCCCAGATCCCCCTTTTTTTTCCTAGATGTTTTTTAGGGGCCATTTCTGCAGTGTTTGAAAATGTCCAAGTTATTGTTGGTTACTCCAGTCACTGATTAATTATAATTAATTATTTATTCATGTATTGATTAATAATTCCATAAAAATATGTGTTTGAACAGGGGCATAATACATAATTCGGAGATGGTGGATGTCAAAGAATTTTTTCAAATATTTGAATGTCCTCAAATAAAAGCAAAGTTTTTTCACTAGGATCGACATATGAGCTTCTTATCTCAAGTGACTATCCAGGGTGTGTTATTCAATTGTTTTTCTTTCCATCAGCCGCATGGTTTGGTTACAATTTTTAATCTAGATTTGATCAAAACTCGGTAAGTTTGGCTCATAACTGGTGAGTGGTGAGTTTATTATTTTTTCTATATTAACTGTAAGAAGTGTGCCCCTGTTAAAATCGAATTGAAGTTTTTTCAGATTGGACCAGTCACGATCCTTAAAGGAAACAAGCGTATCATCGGGAAAACCGGTTATATCACCAGAAATAGATAAATTGAACATATCATTAATATAAAGTATGGAAATAATAGGCCCTAAAATAGTTCCACATTGTTTAGTTTTTTTAAAAATTTTTTTTTAAAAAAATTTTCAAAGATAGATCAAAGATTCATCTGGAAAAAAGAGGATCAATCTGTAACATTCTTGATAGCCAGCCGTTCATTAAAAATGAAATATGTCAAGACAGCTTTATCATTAGCCAGGGAAGTAGTTGTTTTTTGATGGATATGCGACCAACATACACCTATTTTGTAGTCAGATGTTTCGAGGAGTAAGACATTTTTAATTTCCAATTAGATTCAGCGATTTTCCTCTGAATCCAATATTTTCGGGAGATTTCATTGAATTTGGATGGCTTACGGTGTCGGACGCATTTGCCAAATCGATGAAGACACACATTGCTGGTTTTTTGGAATCTAGCAATATCCAACATGAAATGCAATATAACATTTTATCCACAGCTGGTATGTTACGAAAACGACGACTTTTTCTAAATTGAGGGCTTATCTGATGTTTGCTGAAAATGTATAAAGTATGTTGTTTGATAACAAATGGTTGGCCATTATGTGACTTCAGATCAGGTACTGTTTTATGACTCATAAGACACTGTGTCTCATGATCCTTAGACACATATCGTTAATGTAAAGTATAAAAAGAACCAGGCCCTAAAACAGATACAAATTGTTTTTTTTTTACTCGAAATGTTTTATAAATATTGCGTTCGATAATTTAATCAATTTGATTCAGTGACTTTCAATATTTTCGAAGGATTTTATTAAATTTGGATGGCTTATGGTATCGAACGCTTTTGCCAAAATCGATGAAGACAAAAATTGCTGGTACTTTGGAATCTACCAATATCCAACATGAAATGCAATACAACATTTTATCCACAGCTGGTATGATATAAACACGAAGACTTTTTCCAAATTGAGGGCTAGTCTGATGTTTGCTAAAAATGTATAAAACATATTGTTAGATAAGGTTACGATATGGTTTCTATGACAAATGGTTTGTCCATTATGTGACTAGTACACAGGTAAAATATGAGTTTATATCAGCTAGTGTTTTATGATACATAAGACACTGTGTCTCATGATCATAAGACACTAGTGTTCCATTGATCTTATCTGACATTCGTGAACAAAAGCATTATGACTATGCCAGCTGTGGATAAACGTCATTTTTATAGTGTGAGGCAGAATATATAGTTTTATTGTAAATAGGAGATAAAAACAGTGGAATGTTACACAACATATTTTTTTCAATAGTAAGTAGCAACAACAACAACTATTTATTGATTTTTCTTAATATAATTTCAAACCCCAACACTTCAAATATCTCATTATTTATATTGGTGTTCACACAGAAAATTATAGTCCTGCTAATGATTTTGAAATTTCTCAGTTCAGTGGGATATTCTTTTTCACATTTTATATTTATTATACGTCTAACTGATCAGCATACCGAACGAAAAATTTAAAAGTTTTCCAAACCAATTGATACTAATTGTATTAACATATAATCATCATTCTTCTTTGCAATCCGTTCATCTCATTGAAACTAGACACTTTACATTTGTCATTGACAATCAATCGTATTCTACGCTACTGCTCCACAACAGTAACCTCAGATAAAATGAGATCGCTTGAAGGTGGACCAACCGGCATTATTGTTAAATTGTGTTTTCCGTACTTCTTATTTTTGTAACTTGGAAATGAAGTGCTCATATACAGAGTGGGCCATTGAAAACGAAACAGCGGCTCTGTAGGTCGGCAGAACCGAATTCTATAAGAACGCTCGAATACGTCAACTACATTTTCGAGTGGGACATCGTTCATGATGAAATTCACCCGAAAAATATTCCATCCCTCGGAGCTGTGACCACCACCCCTAAATTTTTAAATGGCAACATATCTGATAAAGCAACTGTAGCAATGATTATTATTGTCAATGAACTAAATGTTCAAACTGTCTACCACCCATTTCCATACAATAGTACAAATTCTGTTCAAAACGAGACCTCACATTTCGTAGTATTTCCGGCGTCATTCGACGGCATTCTTCAATAATTCTCCTTTGTAAATCATCCAGATATAATGGTTCTGTTGCAAATACTTCATTTTTCAAGTGATCCCACAGGAAAGAAAAAGTCGATTGGGGTTAAATATGGAGATCTGGCTGGCCACTCTATAGGGCCTCTTCTTCCAATCCAACTTCCAGGAAACAACCCATTCAAAAACGCCCTAACAGGCTGTGCATAATGTGGAGGTGCCCCGTCTTGTTGAAATATCAAGTGGTCTTCATGGTAACGATCGTCATTTTCAATGATGTCTACTAATTGTGGATAAACAAATTAATTCAATAGTTCCTGTCAGGTTACCGTCGAGAAATACTGGTTCAATCAAACGGTCCCCAAAAATACCGGCCCAGACATTTAGTTTTTGGGAAGTTTGAGTATGGACTTCGTGGAAAACATGTGGATTGGCATCTGACCAATAACGACAATCATGACGATTCACAGTCGAATCCAAAAATAATGTAGACTCATCAGAAAAGCAGATGTTGAAAAGGAAATTCTCATCAGCATCTATTCTCGTAGTCATAATTTCACAAAATTCCTGTCGCCTATCAAAATCATCGTCATTCAATTGGCGTACCAAATGTATTTTGTAGGGATGGAATTTATGATGTTTCAGGATTCGGAGGATACTGGTTTTACTGATATTGGTAACACTAGCCAAATTTCTTGTGCTCAATGTTGGGTCTGCATAAGCTTGTCCTGAAAGTGCAACTTCGACAGCTTCATTTCTCAACGGAACATCACGTTCTGGGTATCGTTTCTTGTTGGCTACTGATCCAGTTCGACGAAATTTTTGCACTAATTCTAGAACGTATTTTCTAGCAACAAGTAAATCTGGATGCGTTTCATTGAACAAATCAGCTGTACGGTTACCGCACTCATCATTTAAAAATGAAATTGTTATTATTTCAACTCTTTCCGCGATCATATACACCATTATTGCGGAAAGATATTCAGCAGCTTTAGTCAAGTAATTCACTCTAATGTCGTTCAATCAAAGATCAGTTTGACACTGATATCAATTTGGCTAAAAAAATTATTTCATACATGCTTTTGTTGTACTCGCATTCGAGTCGAATTCGAGAAAACGTATTTTTATCGATTCTTGGGAACCTTAAATTTTTTTCGATCAAGTAAATGAGGATAAAATAAAAATTTGAAATGGAAATGCATGTAATTTGTTGGTAAACAGTTGGATCATTTAATTCCTTGACAATGATAATTATCTTTAAACAGTTGCATTGTTAGATGTTATTTTCATTGATTGAGTGAATGAAAAGTGATTTCCCAACTTCAAATTCCAATATCTCGAAAACGAACGGATAGAATTAATTTATTTTTGTTGTTTGATATTGAGAAGGAGAATACCTTTCAAATGAGGTATCACTTGCCATATTTTTATTTTATTTATTTATTCATTTATTTTATTTATACAACATCCAACAGCCGAAGCCAATTACAGGATGGGAAAAATCAACAGTACAAAAAATACATTATATATAGTATAAATAAATCTATAAAATAAAAATCAAAACAATTCACACTACAAATTAGAGAGAGATATGCAAATCAGTACATACACTGAAAAAAACTTCTTGTAATTGAAGAAAAAATTTATATACTGATTTACTTATTACCAGTCAGTATAACAGTAAGAACTTCTACAGCAATGCTCTTTTTAAATCATCAACTTTACAGTGAGAATATCGAAGGAATCTTGAGAAGACATATAATCTGAACAAATTCTATACATGGGTGAGAATCGAAGTAAGTTAGAATGAGGTTTGTGAAGATAAAAGAAAGATTTATCTCTCACTGGCAATCGAGGAACATGTAAATGATAGTAAATGAGGACAATCAAGTTTGTTATTGAGTAATTTGTATAGAAAAACTACACCACTAAAAGTACGGCGAGAAACCAATAAGGAGATTTCAAATCTGCTTGATAGTGTTAATTGAGGCAATCCTCTATCTGGATAAATACAGTCGGTCTTATACCAAAGGTGTTTGATAAATTTTCGCTGAATATTTTCAATATTATTTGCATGAATATCATATCCAGGACTCCAGACAACCGATGCATACTCCAGTTTGGATCTAACGAATGCATTGAAAATTAACTTCAGGGACTCATTTTGTTCCATCAATTTTGAATTTCTTATGTTGCCATTTAAAAATTCAGGAGTGGCGGTCACAGGTCCGAGGGATGGAATGTATTCCGGGTGAATTTCATCGCGAACGATGTCCCCCTCGAAAATGTAGTTGACGTGTCCGAGCGTTGTTATACAGTGCGCGTCAAAATTATGGAACAAATTCTATATTTCGCAAGCCATGTACTTTTGACAAAAATCCTGATATAGGTCGATTTTTATTTTAAAATGCCAATTTTTTATGTATATTCTAAAGGGGTTATGTCACTGGTTTTGACATGGTGACGTAAACGATATTTTTTTTTAAATTGGAATAGATGTCTTGTGATACCTCATCTGGAAGGCCTTTCGATACTGCATTCAATGATGGTAATTAATTAGATATTTTTTTACAGGGTGAACAAAAATTAATATTTAATTTCAATAAGAGAATAACTTTATATCCAACAGAATAGAACAGCTGGATAAGATGTTCGAAATGCCATCCACCAGTGTCTTGACAATAAGCAAATCCACGGACACATTCCTCTTGCACATTGCGAATAACTTCCGGAGTAATTCTGTTAATTTCGATCCTAATTCGATTTTTCAACTCTTGTAGATTTTGCGGCCTATCTACATAGACCTTCGTTTTCAAATAACCCCACAAGGAAAAATCCAGGGGCGAATGATCTGGAGATCTTGGGGGCCACTCTATCGGTCCGCGTCTACCAATCCATCTCCTAGGAAAACACTTATTCAAAAACTTGCGAACATCACGTGCATAGTGCGGGGGTGCACCATCTTTTTGCAATCAAATACTTTCATTTGGTGAGTTAGGATTGTTGGCGTTTGGAAAAATATCGGCAAGGCTAGGTATGAGTTCATTTCTTAAAAATTCCAAATAACGCTCCCCTGTGAGATTTCCTTCGAAAAAATACGGGCCCATAATCCTGTCGTTCATTATCCCTGCCCAAACATTGACTTTCTGAGGGTATTGAGTATGCCCGTCCATCATACAGTGAGGATTATCCCTACTCCAATATCTGCAATTCTGACGATTTACTGAACCATTTAGGCAAAACGTAGCCTCAACGGAAAACAGAATTTGTTTTATAAAACGTGGATTGCGGTTACACAAATTATTTCACAGAACTCCACACGGCGATCGGGATCATCATCATCGAGTTGTTGATGTAGCTGTACTTTGTATGGATGGTACTTTTCTGCTTTTAGAATACGTAATACAGAACTTTGGGATATTTGTCGTGAAGTATTGTGAGGATTATTCTATACACCCAATAGAACATCAAGTTTCACGTTTTCTTCTATTTGAGGACGTCCAGCATTCGGAATATGTTTGACATGACCAGTTTCTCTAAATTTTTTCTCAATCTTACTGACTGTTGAACGACTGATAGGTCTATTTGGATAATTCGCATTGAACAAGTCGCATACCTCTTGCTGAGTTCTGGTTCTATATCCGCATCCAATATAAATTAAAATTTCTATGCGTTGGGTTTCACTTAGTTTACTTTTAGAACCTTTTCACTTAGAATTTGTGAAGAGTATTTGTTGATATTTCAACTAACATTTATTTGAACTGATTTGCCTATTATGGCATTAATTTGTGATTGTCTTTTGTTTCCATTTTAGACTAGGAAATAGCTAACTATTAATATTTGGAAAGGATCCATTGGTGTAGTAGAGCACTGCCAGGGTAGTCTAAGGGATTAGAGCCTTGGCTCAAAAAAGTAAAATTTGCATTTTTTAACACGCTTTTATTATCTTCACTTGTAACTAAATAACTCACAATGTAATAAAATCTTGGAAGTAAATATTCACCCACTTCCAATCTTCAGAATAATCTGAAATTTGTCACACATATCAAGGACCGATGACAATACCAGAATTTCATAATCATAATGTAATAATAATAAAAATATATTTTTCCAAACGCCAACAATCCTAACTCACCAAATGAAAGTATTTGGTTGCAACAAGATGGTGCACCCCCGCACTATGCACGTGATGTTGGCGAGTTTTTGAATAACTGGAGGTGGATTGGTAGACGCGGACCGATAGAGTGGCCCCCAAGATCTCCAGATCCTACACCCCTGGATTCTTTCTTGTGGGGTTATTTGAAATCGAAGGTCTATCTAGATAGGCTGCAAAATCTACGAAAGTTGAAAAATCGAATTAGGATCGAAATTAACAGAATTACTCCGGAAGTTATTCGCAATGTGCAAGAGGAATGTGTCCGTAGATTTGCCTATTGTCAAGAGACTGGTGGATGGCATTTCGAACATCTCATTTAACTGTTCTATTTTGTTGGATATAAAGTTATTCTCTTATTGAAATAAAATATAAATTTTTGTTCATCCTGTAAAAAAATATCTTATTAATTATTATCATTGAATGCAGTATTGAAAGGCCTTTCAGCTGAGGTATCACAAGACATCTATTCCAATTTAAAAAAATTACCGATTACGTCACCATGTCAAAACCAGTGACATAACCTCTTTAGAATATACATAAAAAAATCGGCATTTTAAAATAAAAATCGACTTATTTCAGGATTTTTGTCAAAAGTACATGGCTCGCGAAATATCGAATTTGTTCCATAATTTTGACGCGCACTGTATAATTCGGTTCTGCCGACCTACAGAGCCGCTGTTTCGTTTTCAATGGCCCACTCTGTAAAATATTTTGATTATTTGATATCCATTTTGAGTTAAATCAGCCCAAACAATTTTAGCTTGTAGTCAGTGGATAGATACACAAACATAAGATTTGTTTTTTACGATTAGTATACTTTCTCTCCCCCACGGTAGTTTCAAAATAAAAAGCGTGCTGGAAATAGTAACTGCATGTACCGTGCTGTACAGCTTGACGTGAAGTTCTGTATGCCGTTTCCAATATTTCCCGATCGTGTGGCTTCAATTTGCAAATCAATCATGACAGGAAGAAAAATAAAATCCCCGTTTCGTCATACTCGCATGATAAACGATAGGATTAAACACAGGGCAATTAAGGCGTAAGTCTGTTATTATAAATGAGATTTCATGATTTGTTCGCTAACATTTTACGTTATCTCCGGGTAGGTATTATTTATGTTGGTAAAAATGGTGCTGGTTTTCCACCGTAAAAACGTGGAAGTGGAACAAACTCCTACAACGATCGAAAGGTTCGACTCGCAAACCGTTTGATAAACACCTTGAAATATATGACCCGCTTGAAAATAATAATTTTAATGGCAGTATTTCATTACGTGCATTCCTATTGCAATAATATTACCTATCAATTCTCGTATCTTTTATCTGTGTGTCGGTGAATTGGGTCAGACGTCAAACCCACAATAATTATTGTGGCGTGGTTGGGAATTATCTCTGGGGAGTTATGTCTTCATGATCACTGCACTTCTGGTGTTATAAAATTGGTGTGTTTTGGTATCTTCTGAATACAGTCCTAGTTTTCCGTTATTTGAAGATAATCTAGCATTATCCTACACAGAGAAAAACATTCCAGGTGAACAAGTACACCGGGGAAAAGTTCAATAACCATAAGCATCTGTTTCTCCAGAAGTGTGGAAAGGGACAAAAATAATGCCAGTTCTATGAATCTTGACTCACCACATCTGATATAAAGGATCACAGCACAATCATAAAATAATAATAATAATAATAATCATGTGTTTTATTTAGTTTAAGCAATACAATAATTATATAAGGCAATATAGAAAAAAGAGTAAACTAAACTAAACAAAACGATAGGTAAGAATACATTGAACTCACAGCATCTCATGTTTTTTAAATGGCATCTCTATGGGACACTCTCTGCAACAGATTGTTTCGAAGGAAAGGAATCGAATGATACCAAAATTTTTAATATCTGTCAATTATTTTCAGATTTATCACTATTACAAAAAATGTACCAAGAAGTATTGTGGCCGCTAGACTAATAAAAATCCCAAATAATAACATTATTTGGAATTTCACTTACTATACCAATAAGAATAGTTGGCAAATTTGATGTATGTATTTAATAGATGCATACTCCAGAAAAATGTTATGAAAATTCTGGTTTGCTACCAGCAGATATTTCATAACGTCTATAATTCACATTTTGAAAGTAATTCGTCTTCAAAAAGACTAATCACTAGTATTCCCATGATGGACCCATTATGGTTGATAGGAACACAGAAATTACACTATCCATTTTCACAGATTTTGAAAGTGTTCAATAGTTTAATCTGTTTCAATAAAGGAATGTGTTTCCATCGTCAACTCCAAATTTTGTCAAAGTCGCCTTTGGATAAAAAAATAAATGAATATCTGCTGTCAAATAAGTATCAATACGAAATAACTGTTATCTCAGTCCAGTCATTATAACTGTGTCATGGATAAATTTAGCCAAAATGAAAAAATTGACATGCTTTTAATTAACGGGGAGTGTCTGAAGAATTCTACGACTGCATCAAATTTATACAGACGGAGGTTTCCTGGTAGAAGACATCCGTGTAGGACATACTTCGTGAAACTTGAACGTCAGTTGAGACAAGAGCCAAACAACCGACATATTCGAAATCGAAATGTAAATGTAATAGTCAGCGAAGATAAAGAGATAGACGTTCTAGGATATGTAGAGTTAAATCCGACTTCTTCAACACGAGAATTAGCTAATGAATGTGACGCAAGTCAATCGACTGTACAGAGAATTTTGACAAAGCATAAGTTTCGCTCGTATAAATATCCGATACATCAAAGGCTTTATGGTGAAGACGACGAAAGAAGACTTGAATACTGTCGATGGTTTCTTCATAATGTTCGCGAAAATCCTCAATTGCCTTTGAGAATTTTATACTCAGATGAAACAAGATTTACCAATAGAAGGCTCTTCAATAGGAATAATACTCGATATTGAGCACAGCAGAATCCAAGGCTTTAACATCAAGGTTATCCTCAAGAAAGGTTCGGATTTAACTGTTGGAAGGGTATACTTGGAGATCGATTCATTGGGCCAATTTTTTTTTATGGATCACTTACTGGAGCGAGGTACATAACGTTTTTTCGGGATGCTATCGAGCCAATCATTGACGACCTTCCATTGGTTCGGCAAAATTTCTATTTTCAACAGGACGGTGCACCCCCTCATAATCATGGAATGGTAATCAATTACCTGAATAATGCTTACAGAAATAAACTAATTTCTACACATGGTCCCATCAGATGGCCACCTAGGTCACCAGACCCTCAGACTATCATTTATGAGGAACAATGAAAAATGATGTATATGCAACTTCTAGTGAGGCACGCGAGGAACTGCAACAAAAAGTCATCACAGCTTTCAATAATATCAGCCCAGCAGAGTTAACTAGAGCAGTTCGAGCAGCAGTCAGAAGGGTGCAATTATGCATGGAACATAATGGCCAACATTTTGAGCAATTTTTATAGTAAGAGTATTAGAGCATTGTGCTACGTATTTGTTGTTTTAAAAAATTTGTAATAAATGTTGATAATCCTCAAAATCGCGTATTCAAATTCAAAATAATAAATTTAACGTATGATAATTTTCAATGTTGAAAATCGTTATGAGACAATTGAGTAGAAGTGATATTACAAAATTTCCATCATTTTGGTGTTGTTGTGGAGATGCCATTAAAAAAACATGAGATAATTGAAAAAAAGTAATTTTGTCACTTCCAAACAGCGGCTGGTGGCAAAGTATTGTAATTAAAATGCTAATTTCATTTTCTTGGACTCCTTAAAAAAATTCAGAAAAAAAATAAAAAATTAATGAAAAATTTTGCTTATCATGTTCAGAATTTGCTCTATATTTCAAAAAAGGAAAAATGTACAAGGTGTTCCTTTTGAAAAACTAATACTCAGATCATTTCTGGCGAAACCGGAAGTGCTACAGAATTAATTTTTATCCCAAAAAATCACGTTGTAGTTGTCCAATAGCCCCCTGAATTTTCGTGTTTTGAATCGGATTATTTCTCTCAAAAATAGGGGTGTCCAATCTCTCAGTTTCACCCGGTATATATATATATATATATATATATATATATATATATATATATATATATATATATATATATATATTGTTGTACATCTTTATTTATCGTGTTATATATACATAATTGTTTTGTTTAGTTTTTCTAAATTTTAAAATTTTTGTTTTTTTTTTTTATTTTTAGAATCCGATTTTTTTTTTAATGTCTTCGGCATCAAGACTTTTTAAATATCCTTTGGAGACGGTTTTCAGGAATGATAGTGAGTTTAATTTTCTTATATAGGTTTTATACATTTCTGGAAGAAAATTAAATAAATGAGGTTATAAATTGAAAATGTCTAGTTACTATAGACTTTTTATCTGGGTTTGTTTGTACAAAATCTTTGGACTTATTTCTGTTTGGTGATGATGATCAAGTGTTTGCAAGTTAGAACGATTTTTAAATAGGTAAATTACCAAACTAAAAATATACAGTTGCCTCAAATTCATAACATTTGCTTCTTTAAACAGTAGCTCTGTACTGTATGTCATATCTTTAAAATGAATAGCTTCTAAGATTTTTTTTGGAGTATTTCAACCTGTTTGGAATGACTAGGCATGGTTGCTCCCCAGCTGACAATACCGCATCTTAGACGAGATTCAACAAGTGCGTAGTATACTGTTTTGAGATTTGGTAAGTAGAGTATTTTTCTCAGTTGTTTAAATTTATAAATTAAAAACCTCAAGATCTTAGCAATGTCTGACAAGTGAACAGTCCATCCCAGGTGAGAATCTAGTTTTATCCCCAGATATTTTATTTCGTTTTTCAGAGAGATATCGATGTTATTTACAGTTATATTCTTATATATAGGTAAGTTATTTTTGTAGCTAGTAAAAGGGACGATGTATGTTTTCTTATGAGTAACTGTTAGTATCTATGATTAAACATGCCGAATATATTTTTTAGGTCATATTCAGTTTTATTTTTTAAGTCTTCCCATGTTTTAGCATTATATATTATGGCCGTATCGTCTGCAAAACCAATTAATTTGCCTGTAGAGTTGTAAGAGAATATATCATTTGAATGTGAATTGAATAATATAGGCCCCAAAACAGTTCCTTGAGGCACCGCAATTGACAAATATTTGTAGTTATTCTGTAGCGAAACTATTCGAGCAAATAATGAAAAATCGAAGTTTTATTTACTTAGCGTATGGGGTTACAGTGCAATGTACATGATAGAAAGAATATAAAATACACAATACGTATAAACAGAGAAATTTTTAATATGAACAGAGAAACCTCAAATATATAAGGACAAACATAATTATTATGACAAACTATATATCTACATCCAAATTGCGTAGCCATTCAATTGCCTCTGGTGTGGCTTTCATAAAATCTTCAAGGTCATAATCGTAGGACATTCTGATATGATGTGGCGGATAGTTTGCCGCGGAGATCCGAAATCACATTGTGGGGATTCTGCCCTGCCCCATTTGTGTGAGGAATCAGCACATTTCCCGCAACCTGTTCTAACTCGGTTGAGCTTTGACCATAGTCGGCGTGGCAGGTCAGATCCGTTGAAACCTGCGTTGGGTCATCTAGTTGAATGAAGTGATCTCCTTCAGTTTCTGCCCATATGGTTATCCATTTATTAGTCGCATGAAAGTTTTCATTCGATTCTAATGCTGATCGGATGGCTGGATGTCTTGATTTGAGCCGATGATATTGACCTGCTAGGTATGGGATATCGGTATGGATTGGTAGGTCTGCGTAAGCCATGATTTTTTTATATTCTCCGATGAGAGCCGCAGTTCGTCGGATATCCGGTGGTGTGATATTACTGAGCACTGGGAGCCAGCGCGTTGGTGTTGACCGGATAGTTCCAGTAGTCAGTCTCATTGTTTGGTTTAGTTGCTCATCTAATTTCGTAGTGTGCACACTGTCGATCCAAACAGGACAGCAATATTCTGCGACAGAATATACCAAGGCCAGAGCTGCTGTTCGAAGTGTTGTCGCCGTAGCTCCCCATGTTGTTCCAGCAAGTTTGGCTATGATGTTATTGCGCGTTCTCAGTTTACCAGCCACGTTTCTGAGATGTAGATTGAATGTCAGTGATCGATCGAACGTCACGCCTAGGTACTTTGGGTTTTTGCTGTGGTTAAGGATCCTGCCATCAAATTCCACTCGCAGGGTATCATTTGCTTGCCTGTTCGATGGATGGAAGCAGCAGACTTCTGTTTTAGCCAGACTTGGGCACAGCCTCCATTTTTTGAAGTTATTATTAAGCTTGGCGAGGTCTTCATTCAAAGCATGTTCAGTTGGTGATTTGAGTTTGTGCTGATAGGAAATCGCTAAGTCGTCTGCATATGCAAATTTTCTACACTTCGTTTCAGGTAGGTCAGCTATGTAGAGATTGAATAAGAGTGGGGCGAGCACCTAACCCTGCGGGAGGCCATTGGTTAGTTTCCTAGTACTCTAGTACTAGTAGTAATCGAAGTATGGGATTCAGACAAAACTGGCATACTTGAAGAATAACATGGCCAACAAAAGCACCACTACAGACTTATTATCCATTACTGACGATATTTTTAGAGCTCTTGACGAAGACAACTTGATATGTCTGTTACTACTACTATCATACTGTGGACTATAGTAGGGCCTTCGTCACTTGGATCATGACATTTTGTTTGATAAACTAATTTTTCTAGGATTTTCTGCCAATGCAGTATCTCTAGTGAAACATTATCTCACGAACCGTACACAAAAAGTTGTTATGGACAGAGTCGTCTCCAAGACCTTACCTTTATCGAAAGGGATACCACAAGGCTGAATAGTCGGCCCCTCACTTTTTACCTTATATATCTGTCTCTGGTAAAAATCCATTATATCTCAAAGTGGAGTGCTGGTGATGAAGAGGGAAATAATCTCAAAACCGTCTCAACAACATTTATTTACTTTAAATAATCAAGAGAGAGGGGGACATGTTTCGGTACCAGACGGATCCATCTTCAGCTAATGTTAAAACATATTAAAAAGAGAATATATCGATAGAATAACACTGATAATTTTTTTTTAATGTAATTTCATGGAGAGGGAAGTCGAAAAATGCTACTTACATCACTACACAGACAACAGCCAGCTCTTTTCAACTTTTCAATTCCAGAATATTGACATCGCGAAATAACATATCAATTGTGATCTACAAGATATTTTTGATATTTTTGATATTTTGTTCAGCCCATATATTGAACTCAATTCGAAGAAATATACAGTGATTTTTTCGGACAAAAAAAACCAGAGTGGACGCACAAAATTTACTACAAATTCGTTGAGAAAATGATATCCTACCGTATGTATCCGACATGAAAAATGTAGGTTTTTGTGACTTGATGCCAAGCTCTGCTTCACCAGGTACGTCAATTATCTGCTCCGATTTTCTTACAACGTTCTCGGACAATTGTTTTCGAATCGAAATTCACTTACTACAAAAATATGTCCGCATATCGTCTGCAATGAAGGAATCAGGTTGACCAATCCTGGAAAAATTTAAAACTTCACACCATTAACCAATACACAAAAAGTTCTGATCACCTGTAACCCGAATATATATATATATATATATATAAATATATATATATATATATATATATATATATATATATATATATATATATATAAGATAAAATAAGATGAGCTTTATTGTCTAAAATGGGAACATTTTGTCGACAAAGTCACTAGCACCAACAATACAGTGCATAGTAAAATAAATAATGTTGATATTCATTTATATAAATAAAATCAAACCTTAGATGGATAATTAATAATGCCTCAAGACATAAAGAAAATAACGTAAAAACAAAATGACAGAACATTTCATAGTTTGACAAAACGACATTTTAAAACTATTAAAACTTGGGTATAACAAAAAGACATTTCAAAACTCAATAAAACTATATATATATATATATATATATATATATATATATATATATATATATATATATATTATAAACAGTGGGAATATGGGGATTACAGCACAAAGTGTTAATTAAAAACTTTTTAATACGATTATATATATATATATATATATATATATATATATATATATATATTTATATAAATTACATTTTTGTGAAATTTA
>JAFIRS010008656.1:0-15372 GCA_018342105.1 Gonioctena quinquepunctata | reverse complement strand
AGAGTAGCAATAAAAACACTGCGGGATATATCTACTTATCATTCAGTTGTAGTGCGGAGACAGGGCCGTCTCTAAATTATTTCTAATGATACTGAAACAGATACAAACGCCATGAAAAATAACGAAATGGAGATTCCTGACTACAGGGATCCTCCAAGAACTGTACCCACTAATGAAATACACACCATCAGCTCACAAAACAGAACTTATTCTGCAGCAGTCACCCAACAACAATTTCCATCCAGAGAGCAAGCAATAATTTTCACTTCCATTGAAGGAATTAAATTACAAGAATATATTATCGGGTTAGGAACGATTGTACATCCAAGAAATATTATTTTTTCCTCTAGAATATCCAACAATAGAATATGTATATATCTATCCAACAAAGATTTAATCGAAATCTTCATGACCCAACATGGCGCCATCACAATAAACAACCAACAAATCCAAGCTCGACGTTTAATCACCCCAGCAGTACGGTTGGTTCTATCAAACATTAGTCCCTCGATACCACATAACATTATAGAAATTGAACTGAGAAAATTAGGACTGAACCTAGTATCACCAACTTCATTTTTGAGGATTGGTGTGTCCGACCCAGAATACAGCCACATCTTGAGTTTTCGTCGTCAAGTATACATTAGTCCCACTGTTATACCACTCCCCGAATCACTCTTCATATCCCATGAAAATACATCATATCGCATATATATCTCACACTTGCTTCAACTGTAAACAAGCCGGCCATGTTGCATCTCAATGCACAAACATAACCTCACAACCCCCATCAGTCCAATCAACAAATATCAATACCCCAACCCAAGAAGAAAATCCGGAAAATATTCAGAGGACTTCGAATATAGAAATACCCAGACTAATACCAGTACATCTGTTGGAAAACGATACCCCTCAGACCACACCCCCTGAAGTCGATCAAAACATAGAAACAATAAAAGCTCCAACCACAAAAAAACAAAACGATAAACAAATAGCATCTAAAAGGAACCTAAAAGAAATTCTAACACCTCCAGTTGAAAGTACACCTAACCAAGAAAAAACTATAGATAACATATTCCCCAAACCAGATAATCGAAAATTCAAAAAGGCTAAACATATAACAATCGATGAAAAATCTCAAAGACCAATATTAGAAATGATAACACCAGCAAAGGAGTTCATCGAATCACACTCCCCACCGTTCATTCTAAATTATCAACAAGTTGCTGATCTATTTGAAAACACTGTCGGTTCGTCCGAACCAGAACAAATAGCATTGGGTTACACCAAAGAACTACTGCCTTTATGCAATATGCTAGAGAAAATATACCCTTATCTTACGGAAAGAAGTATAAAAACACGATGTACCAAGCTCCGCAAAAAAATCCTGAAGTACATCGACAGCACCCTAACAGAAGGAGAGAGCGACTCATCTCAAGATACTACATATTAGTATCCTCTTATTATCTTTCAATACTTCTTTCCAATGGCTTCCAAAAGTATTCTACAATGGAATATCAACGGTTATTTCTCCACTTAGAAATGCTACAAGTCCTCATCTCGAACAAAACCCAGACATAATATGTTTACAGGAAACCAATTTCAAAACGACAGAGAACACAAACCAAAAAATTTCAACAGCTTTATCCGCAACAGAGAATTCCAAGAAAGAGCAAGCGGAGGCGTAGCTATTTACACAAAACTAGAAGTCGATGTGGAACCACTACCATCAATACAACGTTAGAAGCAGTAGCTGTCACAATCCGAGCCCACCACACCCTAAATATATGCAATGTCTATATTCCCCCAAACCGAGATGTCACTCAGGTAGAACTAAACAACCTCTTAGAACAAATACCGTCGCCTAGAATTATAGTTGGGGATTTCAATGGTCATAATATTATCTGGGGAAGTAACAATTCGAACCGCAGAGGACGAACAATAGCAAATTCAATTCAACATTACGATCTATCGATACTAAATAATGGTGATCATACGAGATTTAACTCCTTCGACGGAAGTACTACAGCTATCGACCTGAGCATATGCGATCCGACTCTCCTGACCACAACATCTTGGGAAGTACTACCATTTTTATATGGGAGCGATCATTTTCCCATCAAACTCACTCTCGACGGATACAATACTACAACAACAACACCGTTCCAGAGATGGAACTTAAAGAACGCTAACTGGAACTCCTTTTCAACATACATCGAAGCCAACATAGAAACTTACACCGAAGCAGGTGATGACTTAGAACAAAAATTAAATCACTTTTCCAACGTAATAACAGAAGCTGCAGAAAAAACTATAGGAAAAACTAAACACCTCACAAAACACCCTCCGGTACCATGGTGGAACAACGAATGCCACAAAGCTATTAAAGAAAGTAAGAATGCCTTTAACAGATTTAAACGACATAAGACCCAACAACTACAGATTATATTCAAGTGTCTAAGAGCAAAAGCAAGATATATAGTTAAAAAAAGCAAGAAGGAATCCTGGAGACACTATGTATCAGAAATAAATTCATCAACACCGATGGCAGAAGTATGGAAAAAAGTTAATAAAATTGATGGGAAAAAATCATATATAGGCATAAATTCACTTATACATGAAGGAAATACAATAGAAAACAACAAAGATATATCCGAGACACTGGCAAATAACTTCGAAAATGGAGTCCGGACCTGTCCGCTATACACTCAACAGCCTGTAGAGACAGTCCATCTAATTTACGATTATCACAGTGATTACCCAGTGTCAAAATTCCAAAAGTGCATCACATCAAAAGGGGAGAATTCTACCTTCCAGATCTCCCTCAGTGAGTACGAAATCAACTTCACAGAGGTATTTTACAAACATTTCCATCTTTACACTAACCATTAATAGAGGAAAACGATACCCATACTCGCAAAAAGTTCGGTCCCACAACCGCAGTATCGCGGCCGCCAGGACCGTACTCAGGCTGCGAGAGAGTATGAACAACTCGATAAAATAACATAATGAATAGCGAACTCGATAAAATATGACTAAACAAAATCCCACCACAAGCAACCTCATATCCAACCAAACCATCCAAACCAACCTACACGATCATATTCTGCTGCATTAAGCCAGCATACTCCAACAAATTCCCAACCAAAGATCAGGCTATTGTTTTCAACGCTATCGATAACACGAAACTCCAAGACTATCTTCTTCAACTAGGACCCATCGTTCAGCCAAAAAATATACTATTTTCATCGAGAATTTCAAATAATAGAATCTGCATCTACCTCAGTAGTAAGGAAAATGTCGACCATTTCCTGAAAAATCACGGATCCATTATCATCAATGGAGAAACTATAGGAGCTCGGAGGCTAATTGCCCCATCTGATCGACTAGTAATATCCAACATAAGTCCCACCATCCCACACGATATTCTAATCGCAGAACTTCGAAAATTAGGAGTAAAACCACTATCTTCAGTAACTTTTCTTAGAATTGGAGCAACGAACCCAGAATACAATCATATACTCAGCTTCAGACGTCAAGTGTATATCACACCAATAGAAGATATAATTATCCCTGAATCCATTGAACTGACCCATGACGATCTAACGTATCGAATCTTTCTATCCTGTGATAGTCAGGTTGCTTCAAATGTAGACAATCGGGTACATTGCATCCAAATGCCCTCAAAATCTACCAATCAACTCAGGCCCCCAAAATCCTCCAACAGTAATTGTACCGTTATCTCCGGGAACGATCCAGTGACCATTGCAGCCGAAAACACTCCAGAAAACTACCGATGAAAAGAATCAACCAACGAGCAAACGCAGCCTATCAGAAATATTGACACCCACACTGAAAATGTACCAATATTTGTTACTCCTCAAGACACCCCAAAAACAAAAAAACCAAACAAGACAACAACAAAATAACAGATTCTGAAATGATGCAATCTATAACCAAGTTCATAGACCAACAACAAACACCCTTTCACTTAGCCTGCACAACTCAAAGACCTACTCGAGAATTCCTACGGATCAAGAGACGTCCTGAGCCTATCCAAGGACTATACCAGAAGATACTCCAGCACCCTCGAATTATTGCTCAAAATACACTCAACACACTGAAAACAGAACTTTGAAAGTTAGATGCACAAAACTGAGGAAAACTACAAAGACAAATGGAATGCGAACCGCAAAGTGACTCATCAGATCAACTTTTAATCTATACCCATCTATTACCTCATCTATTTTCTAAATCAAATTCAACTCTATCTTGCAGTGGAATTTGAATGGATATTATCTCCATTTGAATATGCTCCAAATATTACTTTCTGAGTATGCTCCAGACATTCTATGTCTACAAAGAAACCCATTTTCGTGAAAAAAAAACACACAACTTGAAACATTATGAAGGTTTCTTTCAAAACCGCACCCCAATGAAAGGGGCAAGCGGTGGTACTGCCATATACGTAAAACGGAATATGAACACAATACAAATACCACTAACAACCAACCTCGAAGCAATAGCAGTGAGTATCCTGACTCCAACAAAAATAAATATATGCAATATATACTTCCCCCCCAACTCAGTTTTTAAAATGAGCAAGAATTGATGGCACTATAGAGCAGATCCCTCGCCACACTTAATCCTGGGGATTTCAATGGACATAACATAAACTGGGCTCGAACTATACGGATCGCAGAGGACAAAAATCGAAAATATAATGAACAAGGCAGGCCCCACTCTACCCAACGATGGATCCAAGACTAGATTCAACTCCGCAAATGGAAACTCTTCAGGATAGATCTAACTGCATGCAACCCAACCTCCTTACATCACTAGAATGGAGAACATTAGAGGATCTATATGGCAGTGACCATTACCCCATAATCATTAACAACACATAAAAATGAACACACAGATGAAAATAAGCCAATTCAGAAATGGAGACTTGACCACGCTGATTGGCATCGATATGCAAAAATAATTGAAAACAATATCACCAGAGTTGGAAGAACAGACAACATTGACACAATAATCGCCAACCTCAATTATATAATTGTCGAAGCAGCAAATGAATCAATAGGAAAACCAAATACATAAAACACAAAGCTGTACCATGGTGGAACGAAGACTGCTCCACAGCCAATAAAAGCCGTAACATAGCGCTAAAACATACAAGAGAACAAGAAATGAGGAAGACAAGATTAATTTCAAGAGACACCGTGCACAAGTACGATTGATCACGAAACGTAGTAAGAGAGAATCTTGAGAAAATATGTACAGAGCATTAACAACAACACTCCACTTTCCTCAGTGTGGAAAAAAAGTTAAAACATCCTGAATCGAAACATACTCTACAATAAATGCTATTCAGAAAACGACACCATTATCACCAGGAAGGAAGACATAGCAGAAGAACTGGCCGAACACTATAAACAAAATTCCACCAACAAAAAATTACGATGAAAGCTTTCACACACAAAGTTGCCCAAGAATCCATACCGATTGTGATAGAGAACAACCAAGATGCAATTAATAAACCAATCACTGAATCAGAATTTCAGAAGCACTCACATCACTCAAGAACACTGCACCAGGCCCCTGATGATATCCCAACATCATTTCTGAAAAACTTGCCGCAAGTTGCGAAAAGTCTCATATTACAAATCTTCAACACAATTTGACAGAACAAAATTCCCGCAAATCTGGGGACACGCAGTTATTATCCCATCCTTAAACCAAACAAGTCAGCAACTCATCTACAATCCTACAGACCGATTTCATTGACATGCACAATGTGCAAACTACTAGAAAAAATCATCAATAGAAGGCTTATTTGGACACTTGAAAATAAAAAACAAATCGTACCAGAACAGGCCGGTTTCAGACCCCACAGATCAACACACGATAACCTAATAGACCTGAGAGCCAACACGAAGCGTTCGCCAACAAACAGAAATGGCATGGCACCTATTTTGATATCAATAAAGCCTTGAAACTGCATGGCGTCATCAAACCTAGTCAGACTTCAAGAATGGGGATACCAGGAAATATTCTAGCCTTCATCAAAAATTCTTAAACCACAGGACGTTTCAAGTACGCCATGCCGGAACACTATCAGAACACAAAATCCAGGAGAATGGCACACCGCAAGGCCATATAAGCCCAACACTTTTCCTAATAGCACTCAACGACGTCATTCAATCTATGAAAACCAGTCCAAGCAAGACTTTATGCCGACGATCTTATATATTTTTCTAAAGGTAAAAACACTGGTAGCCTTGTAACCATTCTACAGGAACAGATACACTCGCTCGAAACTTGGTCGAAAACAACAGGATTCACCTTTCCCCTGCAAAACGAAAGGCATACTCTTCTCGAAAAGGACAACAGTAGATTCACCAACTATCACATTATATAGTACATACTTAACTTCACAGATAACATACAATTCTCGGAATGATATTTGATCAACAGCTTAACTGGAAATCCCACATCAAACATCTCATTCTCTCGTGTCAAAAAAGGCTAAACCTATTGAAATACCTAGCACATAAACAATGGGGCAGAAGGATCGACCTTCTCACTTTATATAGAGCTCTATACGCTCCAAAAATCGATTATGGTTGCATTGCATATGCGTCCGCAAAACCAACAGTCCTGAAACGCTAGAAAGCCTCCATAATTCAGCCCTACGCACCATCCTGGGAGCTACAGAACCACTCCTATAAAAGCTTGGAATGTGAAACCGGAGAACCATCCTACAACTCAGAAGACAACAATTAACATGTCCCATGCCGCCAGAATAACTTACCTGACAACGCACCAACACATAAAAATACAACAACACGTTTCCTGTCAGCATACAGCAAACAAGAACCGATCCACCTTTCTATGAAAGAATTCGAAGATACCTGAGGTCACTTCAAATGCATAAATTCCCTCCCTATACCCTATGAATTTGAGTACCTCCCCTGGCTGATACACCAACCAGTCATCAACACCCATCTATCCCAGTTCAACAAACAACAGAGAGCTACAAATTATAATCCAGAACTTTCGCAAAATCCTACACCACCATCAAGAATTTGTTGAAATATATACAGATGCATCCAAAACAAACACTGGGGTAGGAGCAGCAGTAGTACCCGAATCTACCCTAACCTATAAACTACCGGAAACCAACACGATTCCTGGGGAACTCCTTGCAATCTTGCAAGCGTTACGAGTTGCAAAATCGAGCACATCTAATAGGTTCATAATCATATCAGATTCACCTAAGCTCTTACAATTACTTCGTCGAATATACATGAATAACCGATAGGAAGACTTATAAAAGAGAACTTCATATCATCCAAACATTGGACAAGGAAGTAGTACTACTGTGGTGCCCCTCACATATAGGAATCCCCGGGAACGAAGCAGCAGACACTAGCTCTCGAGAAAGCAATCAACAACCGAACCAGGAAACGCTGCAATATACCCCTCGACAGACATGAAGTCGTATATTAAAATCAAAATGAAGAATGCGTGGAACACCCAATGGCAGGCCTCACAATCAAAACTACGAGAATGCAAAACCAAACGTCGGACCGTGGCAAAACGAATCAACAAAAAAGAAGAGAACAAGTGATAATGACCCGACTTCGCCTAGGACACACCAGGCTCACACATGAACACCTGTTATCGGACAAAATGAACCAACTTTAGATATCTGTGAAGTGAAACTTATGTAGAACATATTATAGTGCAATGTCCCATATTCCAAATTCAGAAGACACATTTAATATATCAAATAACCTGAAAGAAATGTTAGACTATATAACAGCAACAAAATCATCTCATTTTTAAATACTTTAGATCTGATCAGAAAATTATAATGTTAATTATCAACTCCCCCGCAAATGACCCAAAGGGTTGACGCGGGTATTTGAAATAAAAAAAAAAAAAAAATAAAAAAAAAAAACTTCCCGAAAATCATTCGAGCAGAAGGAACTATGACCCAGACTTCAACCTGATGAAAGACAAGGAAGAGAAAAACAACCCCATTGTCATAGACAAAAACGATGCATCACCCAAATATCAAAATATCTGAAAATGAATTTGAAGACGCATTGATTGAATTAAAAAATACCTCCCTGGGCCGGATGAAATACCATCTATTTTTCTACAAAACCTCCTGAGACGGCTAAAAGATATCTCTATGAATTCATAAATGATATATGGACCCAACAGAAGTTTCTGCCAGTGGCAAGAAGCTACTGTGATACCAATTTTAAAACCAAATAAACCCAAACAAAACCCAGATTCATACAGACCGATATCTTTAACAAATAGTCTCTGTAAATTAATGGAAAAAATTGTTAATAGAAGACTGGTTTGGCACTTAGAAACCCATAATCTACTACGACAAGAACAAAGCGGCTTCAGAAAGCACAGATCTACCTATAGACAATATCATAGACCTAGAGTCAGAAATACATGAAGCATTCTCAAACAAACAACAATGTATATGTATATTCTTCGACTTAGAGAAGCCTATGACACAGCATGGAGATATAACATCATAAAACCTTTTCAATGGAATATTCAAGGCAATACACTGGCATTTATTAAAAATTTCCTTGAAAATAGGTGTTTTCGAGTAAGAGTAAATGGAGAAATATCAAATTCAAAAATCCAAGAAAACGGGACACCACAAGGCTCAATTATTAGTGCAACATTATTCCTCACTGCAATCAACCAGATAATAGAACATGTCGAACTACCAGTAAAAGCACGACTTTATGCTGACGACCTCATTCTATTTATCAAAGGGAAAAATATTGAAACGATGAAATCTATACTCCAACATCATCTACAACAGTTAGAGATCTGGTCTAAATCAACAGGTTTCACTTTCTCTTCAGAAAAAACCAAGGTGGTACTCTTCTCGAAAACAGATATCAGAGATCAACCAACGCTAAAACTCCACGGAAAAAATCTGAAATATGTTGACGAAATAAAATTTCTCGGGATGTGTTTCGATCGAAAAATGAATTGGAAAACACACATCCACAACCTCATTAGAATGTGCCAGGGAGGTATAAACTTACTGAGGAAGTTGTCCCACAACATGGTGCTGACACAACAACACTTATTCGAATCTACAGATCCCTGATTAGGTCCAAAATCGACTACGGATCGATAGCATATGCCTCGGCAAGTGAATCCTTAATAAAAAAACTAGAAGTTATCCAAAACACAGCGCTCCGAATAGCATTAGGAGCCCATTATACAAGCCCAACAGAAAGCCTGCACTGCGAAGCAAACGAAACTCCTCTTAGATACCGTAGGCAATTTCTAAGCCTCTCTTATGCCATTTCCATTGCAACCAAACCAACACATCCTACATATAACAACGTCTTTTCAACCCGGTTCAAACGAAATTTCACAGGACATCCTAGAACAGCCCCTCCTTTCTATGAAAGAATAAACAAATACTCAGAACAATTAGAGGTCACACTTCCTCCACTATTCACAAATTCAATGAGTACTCCTCCTTGGCTGATCAAACCCCCTATTTGTGACACCTCTATAGCCTCTCTCACAAAAAATGAAACTCACCCCCAAATCCTCCTAAACCTATTCAACCAAAAACTAACCCTATATAAGAAATATGTAAAACTGTATACAGACGGCTCAAAAACAGATCAAGGAGTAGGCTCAGCTGTAGTAACACCAGAAGAAATACTAAGATACAAACTATCACAAGCAACATGCATTTACACAGCAGAACTCGTAGCAATACTACAAGCATTAATCTACCTGAAGAACCATCCTGCTAATAAATTTCTTATTATAACTGACTCATTGAGCGCGCTTAAGGGTTTACAGCAGTTATATACAGACAATCCCATCATACTATTAATGAAAAACGAAACTCTATAGGATAGAAGAGTTAGGAAAAAAGTGATAATGATATGGATCCCGTCTCATATCGGAATCGTTGGCAATGAAAAGCAGATGTCGCAGCTAAAGAAGCAATACATGAACATGGGTCAAGAACAATCACCAAAACAACTCCATCAGATATGAAAACCTTCATTAAGAGTAGGATCACTAACGAGTGGCAGAGAATGGATGCAATCAAGTTCGAAACTAGCCGAAATAAAACATCGGTAAAACCCGGGACATACCTTCCAAAAGCAGAAAACATCAGGTTATCCTTTGTCGACTACGTATAGGCCATACCAAGTTTTCACATGACTACCTTCTAGCACATAGAACCAAACAATTTGTGATATGTGTAACACAACAGTAACAGTAAACATGTATCTTCAAATCTGCCCCAAGTTCCAAGAAGCAAGAACAAAACTTCAACTACCAAAAAGAACTACACGAAACTCTTAGTGAAAATTGTAATGTTGGGAACCTATGTCTTTTTTTAACAAGAATCAATATGTTACAATCTATATGACTATACCTATAATGAAATGTAAATTGAACGTAGCGCTAATAACCCTAGCGGTTGATGCGTCTATATTTAAAAAAAAAAAAAAAAAAAAAAAAAAAAAAAATCAGTTAAACTTACATACATACATAGAAATGCATACATAATAATAAAATACTAATAACCTATTTTCAATAGGTAGTCCTTCAAGCTTGTTTTAAATGTATTCATTGAAACATTATCTTTAATTTCTTGTGAAAGCTGATTGAAATTATCTATTCCCTTGTAAAATAGAGAATTATATGTACTATTTTTTATATCTTTCAACTTCCATATTGTTTTATTCCTCGTATTAACATGTTATTTTATTCCGTAGATATACAGGTCAATGTCCAATTTTGACTTTAAAAATTAAAATCAGTGTTTGATACTCAAGGAGTTTCTTCACTGGAAGCCATTGAAGGGTCTGGAGCATATGTGCTATTGGTGTTCTCGAGTATTGTAGAATTATTCGCATAGCACGATTCAGCATCTTTTGGAGTCTGCTTGTTTCATTTTGGTTAAGAAAATACAAAATTGTCGAACAATGATTGAAATGTGGTAGTATTATAGTGTTGTATATTATTAATTTAGACCATTGGCTGAGATACGGAGAACATCTTCTTAAGTAGTTACCTTTGTAAGCTACTGTTTTGATAACCTGGTTAGCATGTTCTTTGAATTTCAATTGACTGTCAATAGTTATTCCAAGATGAACGAATGTGTCTACATTTTCTATATCCCCGTCATTCAATCGTATATGTATGTTTTTATTATGGTTTTTATGTTTTCCTAATGTCCTTTTTGTTTTATTCACGTTCCCTTTCAATAAATTTCAAAATATTTATAAACCCTTTCAAGAGTAGTGTTCATAATACCAGCACACTTTTATACATCTTTACTACTAAAGTACAGAATGGTGTCGTCGGCATATAAATGAATTTTACATTCTTGTGCTATGGTAACAATATCATTCAAATGTATGAGGAATAACAATGGTCCCAAAATAGACCCTTGGGGCACACCTATATCATTTTGCATTCTATCTGAATAAATTTCACTCAGTTTTAGCCTCTGTTGCCTATTGCTTAGGTAATCCATCATCCACTTTCCACATTCCTTCAATCCAACGCTTTCTATTTTCTTAATGAGCATGTCTCTATCTACAGTTTCGAACGCCCTTTGAAGGTCTAGAAATACTGCAATAGTACACTGATTCATTGTCTGTGATTTTCTTCCAATCTGCCAATACACATTGTAATGCAGTTTCACAACTATGTTTGTTACGAAAACCTGGTTGATAGTCGCATAGTACCTCATTGCTCTCCAAATAATCTACTATCTGTTCATATACACCCTTTTCCAATACTTTGGCTGTAGCATTGATTATGATATGATCGATACGATTTCCATGAGAATGCAACATTTTCTGGACTAATACTTGAATGAAAGAACTCATCAGAAGAATCACTCCGTGTTAATTACCTAGATTCTTCGCTTATAAACACATGCTGAGGGCCAGAATGTGTTGGTCGGAGGTAAGTAGTACACGTAGTACTGGTTCCGAACAGTACCAATTAGTGGCCACCCATGAAGATCTGGCCAATAGGCGTTGATGATAGGCGAAGGTGAACCGTTTCGAAAGATCGTATCAGTGGTGTAACCGTAGATTAATTATAGGGAAATGGTGTGGATCACGGAAGCTATGGGTGGGCTGGTGTTTTGGCAATGTATAGAGAGTATGTCACTCTTTTTTTTTCAGCTTGAAGAATTTTGTGGAAAAGTTTTCTGGTATTTGGAATCTTCTACAGAATAATAAATAATAGTTTAAAAAAACTAAAAAACACGTTTTTATAGAAAACCAGACTAAAAAAATAGAAAATAAGAAAAAAATTTATTTTATTTTAAAAGAAGCGTGGGGTGCATGGTATCGCCTCGGTATGTAATGTACTATATAATTATTGATACCATGCATCCCACGCTTTTTTTTAAATAAAATAATTTTTTTTCTTATTTTCAATTTTTTTACTTTGGTTTTCTATGAAAGCGTGTTTTTTAGTTTTTTCAAACTATTATTTATTTCCTACTTTTTAGTGTGGTTTATTTAAAAAGCGTGTTTTTTTAGTTTTTTTAAACTATTATTTTTAGTATTTTTTTGCAAATTAAAAAATGGAATAATCTTATCAAATCAGGTAATCATAATATTCGACCCCAAAAATCCCCACATACCAATTTTGAATAGAATCAGACCATAATCACAGAACTCGGCCGCCATTTTAAAGCCGCCATCTTGAATTTTCCAATTTTTACAAAATCATAATATTCGACCCCAAAAACCCCCACATACCAATTTTGAATAGAATCAGACCATAATCACAAAACTCGGCCGCCATTTTGAAGCCGCCATCCTGAATTTTTCAATTTTCACAAAATAATCATAATATTCGACCCCAAAAACCCTCACATACCAATTTTGAATGGAATCAGACCATAATCACAAAACTCGGCCGCCATTTTAAAGCCGTCATCTTGAATTTTCCAATGTTTACAAAAGAATCATAATATACGACCCCAAAAACCCCCGCATACCAATTTTGAATAGAATCAGACCATAATCACAAAACTCGGCCGCCAGTTTAAAGCCGCCATCTCGAATTTTCCGAATTTTTACAAAAGTATCATAATATTCGACCCCAAAAACCCCCACATACCAATTTTCAATAGAATCAGAACATAATCACAAAACTCGTCCACGATTTTGGAGCCGCCATCTTGAATTTTTCAATTTTGACAAAAGAATCATAATCTTCGACCACGAAAACCCTCAGATACCAAATTTGAGGCGAATCGGACCATATTCACAAAACTCGGCCGCCATTTTAAACCGCCATCTTGAATTTTCCAATTTTCACAGAAGAATCTTAATAATTGACCCCAAAAACTCCCACATACCAATTTTAAATAGAATCAGACCATGTTGAAAAGGGAAACATTCTCAATTGAATATTGATAGAAAGATTTTTCTGTGAATTGAAAAATCCACGATTAAAATGAAGTTATTTTTTGTGAATGTCTAACAGAAAACAACTACTTCCCCGGCTAAAGCCACGCTGGACATTGAACTACATCTGATAGATATTCTGAAAAGGCCCTAACTCAAAAGAAAAATCTGAAATTGAAAATTTGCATTTTCATTCAGATAGTTATTTGATTTTCTATTCCAGTCTTAATTAAGAATCATAAAGATGAATGAGGCAAAGAAGAATGTTTTCCAAAAGAGAGTACTCACCAGAAATCTTTCGTAACATTGACGCAGGAGAGACATCGCATTCACTAGGTCTTCAATACATTTTTGTCGACGAAAATCTATTACACGCTTCCACGATCATCAGGAAGACCGGAAGAAATGGGAAACACATTTTCAAGAAGCAATCTCACTTTGCAAAGATGGAAAAAGTTAGAATCATTTCTTTTGGAGAGACACTTTGAAATTAGTGTTTTCTGACATTAAAACTCGTCCACCATTTTGGAGCCGCCATCCTGAATTTTCCAATTTTGACCAAAGAATCATAATCTCCGACTACAAAAACTTTCGGATACCAATTTTGAAGCGAATCGGACCATCATCACAAAACTCGTACGCCATATTGGAGCCGCCATTTTGTTTTTTCTTCACACAAAAATTTCTTAATGCATTATCACCGGTATTATGTACACCTGCCAAATTTAAAATCATTCGGATGTCTGGAAGTGGGTCAAAATCGCGCCCAAAAGGAGTCGGTTACAAACAAAAAAACAAACAAACAAACAAACAAACATTCAAGTGAAGCTAATATAAAGCGTGTAAAAATGAATAGTGTCTATTGAGAAAATGCAGATGTGATTTTCATAAAAATAGTAATGATGAAAATGTGCATTTTTTGGCAGTGATATTACAATTCAATGCTAAATGGTTACAATTGTCCCATATCACATTCTATTGTTAGCAATACCACATTACCTTGGCTTCAGTGAACTTTCTTCGAATCTAATGCAAAGCTATCCGCAAGAGAGAACACATAAAGTGAAAAACAAAAATGAAATATCCAATAATTTAGAAATTGTATCTGGGGTATTGGGACCTCTATAATTTTTTTTCATTATATACCTAATCTTTCAGAGAATCGCTGCTATATTGCAAAAGTCATTTCACCACAGATGATACGGGTGAATGAAAACGAATGTTTCACATTATGTGGATCTTTATGAATCATGTGCCCCTTGCTAGGTTATTGATTAGAAAAATCAATCATTCGACGCTAATAAGTATTTGAAAAACAGAGGGAGCGGAAACGAGCGCTCTTCCATGAAAAAAGTCATAAATAATTGCTTTTCAAAAAAATATCAGATAAAAAACCAGCATTCAGGAAAACAAACAATTTTCCTAGAATATTGTGGAACAAGAAGGTTCAGAAGTACAATGAAAGATTGATCTATAACACGTTCGTGAGGAGTATTACTATAGAGGAGTAAGAGGTTTGGCAGATTAAAAAGGGTAGGAAAAAATTTTATCCGCAACGAAAAAGGAGTACTGGAGACGAACCGAAAAATATTGAGAACGGATAGTCACGAATCGAGGAAAACGAGAAGGATTGAAAACAAACAGGCTGCTAGAACAAGTATTCGTATAGAATCCAAATTGAAGAAGACGCTCAAGGAAACCGAGAAATGAACAATGAAACAAGAGATATTGATCATTGAAGGATACGATAAAGTGAGGACTGGAAGTTAGTCTAAAGAAAAGGGATTAAATGTGCATAGATTGAAGAAACCAGTAGTCTGGTCTTAAAAAAATATTCGATTTTCAATATGTCATGAGATCTGTGGAAAAGTAGACGATGAAATCAATGACAGGAAAG